>JAZHYW010042742.1:0-61792 GCA_037355805.1 Ixodes ricinus
GATTTAACGAAATTGTCGCAACAAAAACAATGAATATGACTATAACATCCGGGTAAGTCGAACCGTCACGTGACGATTCTGGCGGGCGCCAGCCCAGCAATCGTGACGTAACCGTCTCAAACGAGTAAGCTGCGGCGAGGCAGACGGTCGGCTGTCCAGCCACGAAGGCCGTTTTCGCACGAATTTGGAGTGACGGGCAATCTTCATAATCTTGAGGGGAAATAGTGCGCGACAATGAGATTCTGAAGAGGGAGTCCTCTCCTCCCCTTTCAGCCAGGCCGGAGGCTACGATTTCTCCGTCACTAGCTCAAGGTCTCATGATTTCACAAACGAGGCGGACACCACCAGAAACTTTTTGCTAATCGTTAATTCGTTTAAAATTTTTCGAGACTTTTTAACAAGATATTGGTATGTTCCATGGATACTGCTCGAACAATATATACAAAAAAAAATGAGCGCCGAAATTTCGTTGTAAAAAGGGATACTACAACGAAATTTCGGCGCTCATTTTTTGGTCTATATGTGTCCAAAAGAGCAGTATCACATGGAACATACCAATATCTTGTTAAAAAAGTCTCGAAAAGGAATTTTAAAACGAATTAAACGATTAGCAAAGAGCACCTGGTGGATGTCGCTAACGCCTCGTTTGTAATGCTCGTCTAGGAACCTTGAGAGCTAGTGACGGAAATCGTCTCGCCTCCGGCCACGACGAGAGAAGGGGGAAGGAGGAACTCCCTCTTTCCGAGAATCCTTTTTGTGTGTCGCAGAAGTCGCTATTGTCCCCCTACAAGATTATAGAAGATTAACCCGTCACTCAAAAATTCGTACAAAAGCAGCCGCTTCGGTGGCTGGACCGACTAGGCCATCCTCTCGACGTCAGCCTCGCCGTAGCTTTGCTCGTTTGAGACGATTTACGTCACGATTGCGCTGGGCCTTCTCCGAGCGCTTGCCAGAGTGGGCCGTTTATAACGAAAAATACAGCCACCAGGATCAAAATACAAACGGGCGATTGTCATTTACGGATATTGTGGATCATATTCAACCTATTTTTGAACACGACGGGAATATTTCAAATTTCGTTGAAGTATTCCTTTAAAAGGAACGACAAGGAAACAGCGACAGAGTGCCCTGCACCCCCATGCAAGCAGTGCCGACAACCCGTGAAGAGCTGGTGATTCCTGCAGAGTTCGAGGTGAACAAGCATTTTGTTTACAAGTCTTAGATCAACAAATATATTTCAGTAGTCGAATGAAACGGAAGATATGATTTATGTTCTGTCCATCCTTTTATTGTAGTAGGAGACTTTTAAAGGAGAATAATTTTTGGTGATACCGGTGTGATGACGGCGCAAGGATATAGTTTTCAGCACCGGCGCCAACCTCGAGTCTCCTATACCGATCTGGTTTGCCGACGGCACATTCAAGGTGTCACCATTCATATTTATTCAAATATATACACGCCACGGAATTCACCAAGGAACCATTGTTCCACACTTCTTTAGTATTTTGCCGAACAAGACAACAGCGACCTACACGAAGAAAGACGTTCACTTGACGGTGCGGTCCGAGAAGCCAGTAAGCTATTTCTTTTGCCCATGCATCTTTTAGGTTTTTTCAGTGTCATTGCTCAGTGTCATTGCTCGAAAGCCGCAGCAGCCAGCCACCGTCAAGTCCATTAACATGGACTTCCAACAGGCAGCCATCAATGCTGCTCGAACGTGTTTCCGGGGTGCAGTGCAATCCTGCTTTTTTCTCATCTATCCTAATCAGTCCACCGGAAACTACAAGACCATCGAGACCTACTCGGCGATTATACTCCAAGGACGAAAAGCTGGTTGTGCTGGTGATCTCATTTTAAATTGTCGCGACTTTGCGAATTAAAGTCGTTTACGTTAATAAAACGCTGAATATGTTATCGTTGTATTCGCACAAAAGTCAGCTTTCAAAATTCGATTTATTTTACGGAATTTGAATATAATGCAATATTTTATCTCGAACTATACGATTCCGTGTGCTATTTCTGTTCTGCAATTTCAGGTGGAGATGCTACCGTCGCTAGCCTTTAGTGCCAGCCGCTGATGTCCACAACCCTTTTTGAATAACTGGTGGAACTATTTCCACCAGAAGTTCTCACTGCTTGCGTGCTACTTCGAGGACACCTACTATTGGCGACGTGCGCGATCGAAAGCGTCGTGGTGGTCGGCCTTCCACGATTGGCAGAATGCTGACTATGACGTCAGCAAAGGAGTTCTCATGGACGGAAATAAGAGGAACGTGAGGACTTCAATTTTGACGGTGTTGACAGTGTTGGTTCAAGAACGCTATGATTTCAAGCTTCCGCCATGCTAATTACAAACACCATCGAACTTGTTGTTCGCAAGGTAATGACGTCACGAAAGGTAACCATACGAGGGCGCCACCGAAACATCTCGCCGCTAATAGGCCGTAGGCGAGGAAATTGAGACACTCCAGCGCTTTTACCGGTGTCTTTGTTGTCCGTCTATGAAGCTGTACAACAAGGGATGCCACGCGCGAATAACAGCGCATAAGCTTGGCATCGTGGCTTTTAGGTATTTTGCGACTTTGAAATAATATTTGTGTGAACTATTTGTGACCGACAAGATACTGCAAGAGAAATACCAGATTCGTGACTGCTGTTGTATAAACATTGGCTGCTATCCTAGATTTTCTGGCTGCTTACATGCGCCACTGTTCGGACTTTTGAGTAACCACTTTTTCAACTTTCATTATTTCGGCAAACGTGAGCTGCTGTTCGCCCAGCATATGAATGTTCCTGAAACGCCTCAGAAAGGAACAAGGCCTCGGTGAACCTCAAGTTTGCGCAAGCATCCGAGGACACGTCCTGTCGCCACGCGTCGCAAGCATTCGAGACCTGCAGGCACGGTCTTCAACAACCCAGCGTCATCCCACTCGCCGCTAGAGAATGTCACCTCGCTATCTGCGCAGTGTGTGCGAGTAGCGTGAAGTTGTAGGCTCTACGTGAGGGCTCGCGGGGCTATAAAACCCAACCTGATTGTGCACCGGTTTGCAGCGAGTACTGGAACTCAAATGAAGCTATTTCTTGTTCAATATACACAGGTTGCGGTGCTCATTAAAAAGTGGACAAATTCGGTTGCGAAACGCGTCGCACCAGGGAGCAGGCGCAGTGTCCGGGCTGGGGGCCTATTTAGAAAAATATTGTTACTATTTTGCACCAACTTTTTAATATTGTTTAAGGGCATGCAGTTTCAACTAGAAAAACTGCCCAGGCTATCATAAACAAACACTAAATCAACAAATTGCAGAATGACAGAAGGCACGCGAAGCATTTTATGGGTCTTCTGAAAAACCGCTCAAACTCAACGGGTTTTGGCCTGGTTTAGCTGTCGGAGCGTATACAGGTTGGTACATTGCGCCCGAGAGACAGTAACCAGCCCCTGCTGCGCCGCGCGATGACAGCGCAGCAGAGGCTGCGACAGCACTATCTCTCCACGGGGCGCGGTGCCGCCGGGGTGAGATGCGCTCCCGATAACAAACCGAAACTAAAACACCTGTCGAATTTGAGTGGTTTTTCAGAAAGGCGTAAAATGCTGCCTGTGCGCCTTCAATCGTTCAGCAATCTGTTGATTTAGTAGTTGTTCGATGATGCTGGAGCAATTTTCTAATTGAAACCATGCCCTTGGAACCCAATATTAAAAAAGTTTATTACGCAAAAATAATTACCAATATAATTATCTCGGACTCTTAATAATTTTCCTAAATAGGCCCCTGGCCCCGGACCAAAACGACACAAGCCTTTTTTGGTGCGACGCGCAGTTTTCGCAATATTGAATTTGTCCACTTTTTCGTGGAAACACCCTGTGTATTCTGTTAGCTTTCTCTAAAAAGGCTGGGATCAAACAGAGCGGTTTCAACATAATAAGTTGTCGATTTATTTCATATTTATTCTTTTTTGCATTCTTGTTTTTCGGCGAATATTTTGCAGTGCACGGGGCAAAGCTTCGACGAAGTCTCCCTTTAGGAGATGGCCGTAACGTGCGAATCGCCCTATTCGACGAATTACCTTTCTACCAGCGCCCGTCGATGAATTGGCTGCCGGGACGAATTTTGTCCCGACCCACATGGGGCTTATCCATTTGGCCTTTTGTTGATATTTGGAGACCGCGGTTTTGTCTCCGTGCTGGTTTCCGGTTCGTGTCGTCTGGTCGCTTGGATGCAAACATGAAATCGGATCAGAGCACAGTTACAGTTGATGGAGCTTTGGCTCCTGGAGGCTGACGATCTCTAGCTCCCGTAGATTTTTCCAGCCGAATTTTTTTCCAAGGCTGCAAAATGCATTTGAGAGTGCCGTGTTACAATCAGAAATGTCACTAAGATCACATAACTATAGACTACAGCAGTTTTGGCAAGATGCCCAGATACTGGGCAAAAAGCATTCGAAACTGGCATTCTTGCAGAGTATTCGAGACCGTAGGCATTACAACCTGATTCCTGCACACGCGATTTCTCGGCCTCCTTTCCTGCTACATGGCAGGTAGTCTCTGGAAAGGGCATGTCATAGCTTTTTGCCAACGGGCAACTCCCCGTCAAATTACTTTGGCGATCGGCGCATTATTGCAGAGAGAGATGCTTCAAAAATCCTAGTCGGGCGAAAATATAGGTGGGAAACACGTCTCATTTAAGCAGATTCCGTCTCTAATGCTGTACGCACATAAAAATATTCAGAACAAGCGTTAACAGTTAGCAATTTTTAATTGATGATCTATTCTTCCTGACACGTAAAATGGACTTCGAATATAGTTATCTCTAGGGATAAAGGTTGCACCATTATAAAAATAGTATAACGATTTTAGTCTTAGATCCTTTCTTCTGCAAGATAACAGTTTCCACTTCAGTTGCGCTTTCATATTTGTGACGCTCGCTGAGACGACGTAATGATTTAGGACGAATTTCGCGCAGCGACTTTGCACTCGTTCTGAATATCGCTGTCCCCTCAATGGATTTCAAAAGCCAGCGACGTCTTTAATATTCATCAATCATATACGTGCTCAGCTGTTGACCCGCCGGCCCGCCCGCCCGCCCGCCCGCCCGCCCGCCCGCTCTCTCTCTCTCTCTCTCTGTCTGTCTGTCTGTCTGTCTGTCTGTGTGCGTGCGTGCATGCACGTGTGTGCGTGCGTGTGCGTGCGTGCGTGCGCGCTTGCGTGTGTGTGTGTGTGTGTGTGTGTATGTGTGTGTGTGTGTGTGTGTGTGTGTGTGTGTGTGTGTGTGTGTGTGTGTGTGTGTGTGTGTGTGTGTGTGTGTGTGTGTGTGTGTGTGTGTGTGTGTGTGTGTGTGTGTGTGTGTGTGTGTGTGTGTGTGTGTGTGTGTGCGTGTGTGTGTGTGTGTCCATTGCTTTCTCCTAAAAGTCATTTTTAAGAGTGAGTTTTCTTCATTTTAAGCAGACGCTCAGTCCACATCAGCACGGTTTTTGTCGTGGACGATCTGTCGAAGCGAAATCTTTCCAACTCTTGGAGTTCGCGAAACCTATAGTTGGGTCCCGTGGTCGAGATGTTGTTGTTTATTTGGACTGTTCGAAGACGTTTGACCTTATAGATCACAATTTATTGCTGTCGAAGCTGTTGCTATTAGGCTCTTCTTCGGTTTCGCATCAGTTTGCTAGTTATCTTGGTGAAAGCTCAAAGATGGTTTCCACTTTGATGCAAATCATTCCTATTCGTCAAACTCTGTGGTACCACAATGGTCGAACTTGATCTGCTTTTTAATATTTTCTCTTGCAGAAATTATTCGTAACTGGTGCGAGTGACTCAATGATGTTTCCAGTGTGCTGACGGATGCGGAATTTATCGTAGTTCCACACGCCTGTGGACTATGAATTGTTACAAAAAGATATTACGCAATTATCGTGGTGTGCTAAAAGTCGAACTGCTGGGCTTTAAACCCCACCAAAACTAAGCTAGGTTGTTTCTTTTCCCCGTTCATCCTTACATATGCCTGGTCCAACAGATACTACAAAATGCCAGGCGATACGACCTGCAAAAACGTCAAAATTGAGGCGTAAGGCCGACTTTGACGATTTCCTGCAGGAGTCTGGTCAGCCTGGTGATTTTTGTGGGCAAGCCGGGTGCACACGAAGCCTCGCCTCCTCCACTTTCTTTACGTCGGGGCTCGTCAGATTGACGTTACACGCCACCCGGGCTTGTTTTCCTGCGGCTCGTTGAATTTCGCCACGCCGTCGCCTCGGCAGGAAGGCAAAGAGGTTCGGCTTCGGGTGGATTTGGGAGATTCTCAGTCGAAGCGTGCGTTTCCGCCTTGTGGAAAGGGAATGACACCTTCGTGCCGCTTTTCCGGTTTTCGGGACTGGAAAACGGCGGAGGCCTTGCGCGATTGCTCCTACAGCCGCATATTGCAGTGGCTCTCCGACGCATGCGATGAGCAGAGCAAGGGCCAAGCGGATAAAGCGGTGAGATTTGATCGTAAGTTTCCGCCAAAGAAAAACGGCCGGAAGCGGAGTGCCGCACGATTTGTCGGAGTCGTGTCGCCCGACGATTTTGTAGTATCCTGTTTGGACACCTTAAGATTTGCCTCTGAATTTCAAGGTCTTCCGTTGTGTGTGACCTTGCTCATTTCATTTTATCTGCGCCTGAACTTAACTATCATGTTTTAAAGGTTATTAACAAGATTCCTTGCGCATCATGGACATAATTGTACGTATTACCCGTGACTTCCGGAATTACACCTGTATACCGAACCCTTTTTCGGGCTTTGGTTCTATCAAGCGTTGCACTTTTTGTTCTATTTACGGAATTTTGTGTGTTAGTTGTGCGTTTAGGCTGGAGTGCATGCAGAGACGATTGCGAGAGTTGTCTACGATCGCCATATTGGACGAAGTGGTTTTTTTATGATTATGTGCTTCTTGGGCACTCTTGGTCTGCTCCTTTCACCCAAGTACTAGTTCGCGACATGGTGTTTACAAGCTCAATTCCTTGTTTGATTCCCTGATGTTGAGTGAACTCAATTCATGTCCCCTAACGACAAAATAGGTCTACTCTTTTTTTTACCCTCTTATCGAGAGTCCAGTCCTCCACTGACACGGATGATGCTCATGTACAACAAGTTTTTAACTCACGTGACTTTTTTATACATTTTAACAAGCGAAGAATATGTAGGTTAGGGACTGCTGCAGTTTGTTTAGTTCAGCGCTGTTTCATTATGCCAAGTGTAACCCTATAAAGGCCGCTGTGCTTGCTTGGGAAAACACAATAAAGCTGTGATTCATTGATCGACGTTTGAAGAGACGCCTCTCAACTAGAGATATGTGACGGAGTTGAGAGGTGTTTTTTTATTAGAAAAATATTCCGGGAAACGGTAGAACTTCTTAGGAGACCTCATATGGAGTGTGAACTCCTATCTAAATAATGTTTTTAATTATTAAAAAAAAGACTGCCAACCTTTTCCTGCACTGAGCTAATTTGCCTCATCGTGCAAAAAATACCCCACGGCAAAAATAAAGTGCCTGAAAACTTTCTCACTCACTTGTTCCAGATTAGCAGGTATCAGCTTATGGGCACCACATATTTTTTATCATCTGAAAATATTAATTGAATAAAAATGAAGTAATGGGAGTATACAAATGGAATCTGACGCAAAATCATATTTTGTTTAGTGGTTTCGGTGTAAATAGGGCACACAGCTATCCAGTAGTGCATTTTCTTTGTAAAATTATGGAACGAATAGTCACTTCGTAGAAAATATAAAACAAACTACATTTTCTATACTTCACGAGCATACGACAAGATTGTTGGGCTACTGCGGTGTTTATTTCTGACAAAATGAAGCGGATAATATGTAAGTAAATTTTGCTTTACTTTCTATTTACACGCTTTTCAACCGTGATAAACGCCTCAATGGCTCATACGCAATTTAATTATTTCGCACAAAAAAAAGGCTCAGCGTAGATTTATTGACAGAAAAAAAACAATCTTCAGTTGTTGTTGCTTGTTTTTTTTGCTGTTTCGATGGAGTTTACATTTTTATAAAATAATTCACCCTGTCCTGTAGTTTTTACCTGGGGGCGCGCACCAGTTGCAGTGGCGTCGCGAGGGGGGCGGGGGGCGGACCGCCCCGGGCGCAGCGCCTCAGGGGGGTGTCGCGGCGGGCCACGGGGGGGGGGGGGGGGGGGGGGGTCGTGGCGGGCCACGCGAGAGCGGGGGGGGGGGGGGGGGGGGGGAGTCGTGGCGGGCCACGCGAGAATGCGGGGGGGGGGGGGGGGGGGGGGGGGTGCCGAGGTGGGCTGCCGCCGGGTGGTGCTGCTGACCCTCGTGACGCGGCTGACCAGTTGTTCCGGTACCAATTTCCTCAACACCCTGTTTCAGTGCTGTAGAACAAAGTGCTACGATGTACGCTTACTAGCCATATGAGGTATAGCATGTTCCCACAAATGCCCAAAATTTCGTCAGTAAGGAATGTCTTTTTTTTCTCTCCTCTCTCTTGTCCTACCACCTGTCGGCGACAAGTAAAAACGAAAAAAAGAGCTCCGGGCAAAGTTTGTAACTCTCCGTCGGTGCGCCTCTGAATGTGGGCACTGATACCCCCAATTTATTCATTTATGTTTTTGTTGGGCGATTTATTATGGGTGTCGAAGACTACCCAATTAATGTTTTACTACAGCGTCAGCGTTTATTTTAATAAAGTAAAACAACGCAACTGCTCGAAACTGAAAACTGGACTGGGGAGCAAGAATAATTATAGAGGAAGAGAAAGATAACAAAAATCACGTGGCTGTGCAACTTTTTTTTTTTCAATCAACGTATTTGCAATTTTTTAGAAGCCACTAAAGATGGGTATCATATGTTTTGTCCATTTCTAGTATTGAGTGTGTGCCTTCGATGACCCACGACTTCGACTATTATTTGATGGTTGTGCCTAAACCATAGAAAACGGCACGTGACCACGGAGAATAGAGTGAGCGCGACTCAAACCGGCCAGTTCTCGATCGGCGGTTTTCAGGCGGAAAGAAAACGAATTTCTGAGCCGCAGATTGCGTTCTGTGGTAGTTGAGCTCTCATATGTCGTGTACAAATAAAAACTTAGGCGAAGCATAAATATCGCTTTCAGCATGAGCTCGCTAACTTCCGCAGTACTTTGGTTGCGCGTGCCTGCGCGTTCATACTTGCAGCAAGGGCAGAAAGCTCGCGCTGAAGGCGGGGGGTTCAAGTAAATAATTTGGGTTGTATGGATATTTATACAGCGTGTAGTTTGTCTGCCATTTCAAAGTTGCGACGAGTCACTCGCTGTAAATGAGCAATTTAGCCAGTGCAGAAATGCCAAGGGAAAGACGAGACAATGGAACATGTGGTACTGAGGTGCACTGGAGGGCGACGGATTTAGCCGGAGCGCTGGAGTTTGCAGAGAAAATTGAAGACATTTTTATAACAGAGGAGATTGTGTAAGACTTGTGGAAATTATCTCGGAAGAATTGGATGACGGTACAACTAGCTAACACGGCTGGGAACAGGCGGGGCAGAGGAAAATTGGGGCCCCTCTCCGCCTCCCGCGTGGCTCCGGGCCAAAGCGTAGGATTAATAGGGCCAAAGTCTCAACCCTGTTTCCCAGTGGGCCGGGTGCTGCAGGAACGCTGACTGGGTGTGATGCTTTTCAGGTTTTCTCTTGCCCGATCACCCAGATATCATGGTGATAGTTACGGAATTGCAGAGTAGGAAGGGCAAAGAAGAAACTCTATACTTTTGGTTTAATTTGTAGGCTAGGTAGCGCAAGCTACCAACATTATAAAGGGTACACCCGTTAGCGTCCATCTATCGATTCTCTATAACCGTTTTTTCTTCCTTTAATTTATTTTTTTTTTAGCCGCTTGCGCGCGCAAATTTGCAAATGTGTTGAGACGCTTCGGTCTAAAACAGGCGCAGATGGGCCAGACAAAGAAGTGACACGGACGCAGCGCTGCGTCTGTGTCACTTCTTTGTGTGATCCCCGTCTTTTCGCGCTGTTGTTTTTAATTCCGAAGTATGTACCAACTCGCCCACGCCTCCACTTGAGTATGCTTCTTCTAATGTTTTTAATGCACAAACGGAACTCGACGCGTGAAAGGAGCTCGAATCCCGCCATCCCGTTTTTCATTTTCGCTTTCGACTAAAATTGTATCGGTTCCTCTTAGATCATGGATCCTTACGACCGGCTCTTCTGTCGGCAAGGCAACAGAAGAAAAACCGACAATGGTGGGTGCGCCCTAGCCTGCGTTCACGGGAAGTCGCTGGCCAAGCAAGTCGACTCTTTCCCGAGCCCCGAGCGCGGGACGTGGAGTATTACCCCGAGTGAGTTTTTCTCTGTGCTTCGTGTTGTGTTTTCTCTTGGCCGCCGCGGGCGTTTGACATATACCAACTATCGGAAGGCGATTTCTCCGGCTGATCGTTTGGCTTTAACGATAAATGAGACATGAATACAAAAAGAAAAAAAAGTACTTTAGCAACTTGATGAGAGTTGATGATGCGGCAGAAACAAGCCGCTGCGTGTGTACCACAATCGCTCCAGCAGTTTGTTTCACCTGTAGCCTTTTGCGCCCCTTTACACCAGCCTTCTTGAGGAAGGACGCAAGGATAATACTCTGTCTTTATTACGGGTAAAGCTGTTCCGTATACGTGGGAACATGTTTCTGGGAGTTATCATTTATCGTTCTCTCACATGGAAACCTCATCTGTAGCTGCCTAAAGTGAAAGCTGGGCTGTTTTTGTTAATATCACCACAATTGCTTGCGTAAAAGACTGAGATTTTTTTTTCTGGGCTTTTCTAACACACTACAATGCACTTTTTGTGGGTCTCCATTAATACACAATGTGTGAATAGTGTAGGCAATATTTGGATGTTCCCTTCACAAACTTGTACTAATACAGCGGCTCTTCCATATGGCAACAATTGCTTATCTGCTGGCTCCTACCTGCAGTAATTACTCTATACAGGGTTTAGTGAGTCAGGTTGTTAACTGCTCGTCTCAAGCATTACATTTGCCTTGGCAGGTTCCTCGCAGCAGGCCTTGCACCGAGGATGGTTACCTTCAACTTCCTGGTGGGCAGGTCGACTGCATGATGCGTGCAGTGTCCGATGTCTGCGACGCTCTGTGGGACATACTCCAGCCCTTGTACCTGACCTGCCCGCAGACAGCTGACGCGAATGGCTTGGGGTATGTTGCGAGGTCTTGCTACAATCACGAGCCTAAATGCAGTGAATGCATTTGGCCTCTACAGACCGACAAGAGATGCTTGAAGTGGGGCAGTGAAAGGTGACTATTACGGAGTGTTCAGTGATGGACAACATAAGTTGAAATGACCGAGCAAAAACGGAGATACCAGCTGGCCCTGCCCCGGGACAAGGGTGCACGAAAGAACACAAAGGACGGGGTGCTGCTTAACTCAATGTGATCATACAAAGAATGTGCTTTAGCTGGTGCTAATATTACATGCCAATTTATAATTAAATTAGCGGAAAGCACGGGTTAGACGTAATAAGAAATGCGAGGCACATCAAATTAAACTCTAGTCACATTAGAGGAACATGCCGAATCACAGTGGTGCAGCACTCTTGTCCGCACGGTATATCTCGTGCGAGCCTGCCTTCTTGTCTCAGGGCGGGGCCATTCGTATCTCCATCGTTGCTCAGCAGTTTCAGCTTGCACTTGCAGCGACTGTACTCAGGTACAATTCTGTAAAGACTGGTTCACACAGACCCGTTTTCTTACGTTACGAAAAGTCATTGGGAAATTTGTGCTTTGTATTAAAGGGGGCCCTGCAATCATATTTAGGCGTCTACCTTTTTTGCGGTTCCCACGTCCCTCGGGGTTCGGGCAAGCCAGCGGGCACGGAGAGAGTAACTAAATATCAGTGCGTCATATTTTAACCGGACGACGCGGAAACCTCCTCCACCGACAGGGGCGACCCGCGGTGCCGAAAGCGCGCGAAATGTGACGTCTTAGGTCCTGGGCTTACTACTGGTCAGAGCCGCTAAAAACTTCTTTTAGTCGAAATACAAAATATAAGTGGCGCGAACCGTTTCAATTATTTATAAAGTAGTTTTTGTTCATTATTTTAGATCAGAAAAGAAACAAATGCAGTTTAGAAAGTACGGAAACAAGAAATGACCCGTCAACATACCCGCCACCAAGCGGTGGAAAAGGCGGCGCATACTAGAAAGGTGTAGTGGGATCAGGCGCCAACGAGCAGCGAGCATAGAGTTCCGGATGTACGCGGCGGCGCTGCGGTCGTAGGACGAGACCGACCGGTTCTGAGCGTTCCCAAGGCCTTCGGCGAGCAGCTTTGTCTTGCAGTTTGGCCGTTTCGCGGTATGGCAGCGCGAAGTGGCTCCCCGTTCTGAACTGATCCTTACCCCATGTTTGCTGTCGTTAATTGTTGCCAATGAAGTGTCATGCCGAATTAGTGTTTAATCGCGCAGCAAATGCAATGCGAGCCGCCCTGGCTGCCCGCTTCACACAGCCTATCCAGAACATGTTTTAGTGGCGCCCTCTCGAGTCATCGACACGGAGTGCGGCAGCCGTGAGCGCTCGCTGAGTGATCACTACCCCTCGTCTAGTTCACGGCCACTCAAGCAACCAAGGACGTCATGAAGGAGGTTATCTTTTTACTTGTTTTTGTAATTTTAGTTTGCCTATAACTTTTAAAATAAAGCGAAATTCGAGAAAAGTTTCAGTGCAAGTTCGGTGCGAATTAAAACCAGTAAAAGAGTCCTTGCAGGGCCCCTTTAAGCGTGGCTACCAATTTAAGGAGATAGCCTGGCACGTGACATTCTGAACACAAGTGTTTCGGTGACGACGAGCATTGTAACATAACGTAAGGAGTTGAGCTCGATTCAACTTCTCACACGGCATTGTTTTCTTATGTTACATCTAAGTCACCGAAACATTGGTGTCTTGAATGTCGCGTGCCAGGTATACCCTTTTGAATTGGTAGCCACGCCCAATATGAAGCTCAGATTTCCCGGTGACTTGTACGTAAGCTTACGTAACGTAACATAAGAAAATGGGTCTGTGTGAACCAGCCTTAAAGGAACATTTCTTTGACAGTTATTTTAACTTAAAGAGAAGGCCAAAGTGTTTGCTAGCCTACCAGAGTAGCCTATATGGCATACTGCAACCGTTCAAGTCTGGCATTGAAAAATCTGGAAAGCGCACATAGAACTGTATACCCTAGATGAAAAACTGAAAATGCTTTTGTGGTCATGCTTACCATTCTTATGACAATTCACAAGTATTATTTATTTCTGTAGGCCTCAGAAAAGGTAAAGAAAACCAGGGAGAAGAGCATACTTACTATGTATTTCTTTTAAAAAGTGAACTGTTTGAAATCGCGTTGTACAGGTTGCAGCGGAATTTGAGGAACGGTGGAATTTTCCTCATTTCCTTGGGGCCATCGACGGGAAGCACGTCACCGTTGAATGCCCCAAAAAATCTGTGCAGCCTCGACAGAAACTTTAAAGACTCCTTCAGCAAGTCTATGCTTGCCATTAGTGACGCACAGTATCCTCTCTGCTTTGCAACCTTAGTAAGATCAGTCAGCATCATCTTTATTTATTTATTAGAGGTTCAGGACAATAATCATGGAGTTGAAAAGTGAATACAGTCTAAGCTTATTATAACAGATCTAATACAACCAGGGTTGGGCAGAAATACTCAAAAATGTATTTGGAAATACAAATACTGGGATACATTAAAATAGTAGCTAAAATACTGATACTGAAATATATCTGTAAAAGTGTATCGCGATACGTATCGGAAATACATTTTAAATAGAGGCAAAAAGCATTTGGAAATACAAATACAGGAATACATTTTAGGGAGGGCAGAAATACAAATACAGAAATACTGATACTGGAATACATTTTTCAAATTTGTTTGAGACGCCAAATGGGATGAAGCTTGAAGTTGGAAGTGGAAGTTTTTGATCCTGAAATTACATTCCCGTAGGCTTGGCACTTTGCCTTGAAGGTAGTGATTTCGGACGACGAAGAGTCTTCAATGGGTTAAAAAAAACGTTCCATCAAGGACTGACCGCGGTCCCTTCCCTGACATCCTGTCCGTGTGACGAGGGATGCGAAAAGACTTCGACCTCTAGATAAATTCTATGTCATCCTAAATCCCATCAAAACGTCACCACGCCCCTGTCAACATTTATCACTTGATGTCACGCTGGAATGAACTGGTATTCTTTATCTGTAGGTGTGCCCTTGAACATGAAACTTTACCACGCTGCTGTATGAAAGGACAATACGTACTTTCGTTGTAGGTTACCTCGGTGAAGATCGTGCAGGCAGTGTGATTTGGAATTTTCGAGAATAGTGGACACACACAACACTTCTCAGAAGAGAGAAGAGGACGCATAGAAAAATTGTTTGGAGAATCGGAAGGAACCTTGGTCTGCATGGTAACAATGCCCCCGCATCTCCTTGACTCCTGATGCTCTCACCCCCCAAAAAAAAATCGGTTGGATATTTTTTTGAGGGGGGGGGGGAAGAGTATATCTCAAGAAATGTAACGAAATACATTTCCCCTGATTGTATCGCGATACAAAGGAACATTCAAAATGTATTTTGATACAGAAATACAGATACTGGTTAAAAAAATGTATCGCGATACAGAAATACAGATACAAATGCATTTCTGAAATACTATCGCGATACATTTGTATCGCGATACTGCCCAACCCTGATTACAACAGACATTTGGATATAACATACCGATTTGCGAAGTTCAGTTGGTTTTTATCTACGTACCATTGACTCAACTTTATATCTGCATACAACATACTCCTTTTACAACAGACCGAAATCTTGGTCAAAATCAAGGTCTGTTATAACGAGCTTAGACATAACTGAACAGTTCAAAATTGTGCACTGCTTATTTCAATTTATTCAATTCTTGTGCACCGTACGCCTTCTTGGGTGACATTTTGTGCATGCTGCGATGCCTCCTGGAATGAAGAAGTGTAACCTTCAAAGTACAAATAGAAGTGACTCCCAGGTTCATTTCTAGGGTTACATTCACTGATCAAGGTAAAGAAAGCATGTCCACTAAAATAGGACCACAATTTACCGTGCCTTTACTGCCAGTGTGCATGATAACACTCGGACCATTTCTTTTTACAATGCCAGAGGTTTAGCAAATAAAACAGCAAAGACATGTGGGTCATTTCATGCAGTTTGCAGAAACTAAGGCAAAGCAAAAGAAAGGCCTCGACATAAACGACAACCTAAAGCAAGTCTTTTTTACTTCCATCTATTTTTGTTTAGGTTTCTGTACGTAGAACTTGGCCATCATGGGAGCAAGAGCGGTGGAGGCATATTTTCACGCTGCAAGCTTCAGGAGTGGCTGCTACAAGGCCAGATGGGCGTGCCACCAGACCAAAACGTTGGGATACAAGGGCCTATCCCTTATACCTATTTTTTTTTTGTTGGAGACGAGGAGTTTTCACTGAAAATTCACATGATGTGGTCCTTTCCAAGAAAAGGTAAGTGCACTGCGTTTTCAAATTTTCGCTTGAAAGAATGACCATACTATAGTATGTTGCAGGTTAAGAAGGTAAGGCGAGGGAAAGTGGGAAGAGGAAGCGGACGCAACGCTGGCGAAGGGAGGGGGTTTCCTCCTCCCCTCGCCAGCGTTGCGTCCATTTCCTCCTCTCTCACCTTCCTTTTCCTCGCCCCTACCTTCTTGAGTTGCTCACCGACTTATACACCTTTCCAAGAAACACTCGACCCCAGGGGCAGCAAACCGTTTTCGAGCCCAGTCACTGGGTTTGAGGCTAGACTCTCACCGGCGTCCCTGCTAACCCTAACCGAGTGGAGCTGTGATTTCGATAGGCGCAGCCTCCGTAGGCGCAGTTTCAAACACTGCTGGCGGATAAATTCTCGTCTTTTCCCGCTGTATATTGTGTTTCATGGTGCACATATTTTCCCGAAGTCATTGAGAAAGCATTGTACCACATTTGAAAGAAGAAAAAAAAGCAATAAAAAACCTATAAACTCTTTTTGTTGGGTACGCACGCGACAGAACGAATGCGACTTGAATGTATAGTTCTAGTTTTTGTGTGTGTTTTTTACGATAAGTTTTGACGGCTCCGCGCGATTCGCCGCCTGACAAACGACAAAGCACTTAGCTGTCAAAAATAAATTACAACAGAAGAGAGCCGAAAGGCATGCATTTTTCACGCTCACAAATAACGTGTTTACCGGTGGACAGGACACGGACATACAATTTAGAAAGTGTTAACATTCGAACAATATATTGTACGTACCACACGATGCAGCGTTATCCGAAAAGAATTTATTTGAGAAAGATCTCAAATAACACAGTCACAGTCGACGACAGTCACATCTTGACGATCGGGCGGAATCCAAGATGACTTCGTTTTGGGGCACGTTTCGTGGAGAGCTCTTTTTTCACAACAGCACCAAGTCAAAGGAACGAACGCGACTGGCCCGTTTCCCACCCCAACCCGGACAACTATTTTTGGAGTTGACTGAGGATTTTACGTGGATTATCTCTGGGAGGGGGAGAACAATGTTTGCAAAATCGCGTCGAGGGTCGTTCGACGTCCTCCACTTCCTTCGTTTCCCGTGAATGTCAAGCAGAAAAGCTTGAATGGCAGCCACTTACCAGCCTTATTTCTCACAATGGAAGATAGTAACACAAAAACGGTACACAGCACGCATAAAAAATTAAGTGGAAACTTTCAAGAGGGGCGAGAAAACGTTGAATGCAAAACAGCAAAACACAGGTAGAGAACCGCTTTGAGCGGGTCTTCACAGTCCCAGAGAGTGGCAGAAAACTTCTAGCTGATAGAGGGTGCGAGAGTCGCACTAGCCGCATCAGCACTCGTGGCGGCGGCCTAGAAGCGTTTTTTGGAAAGGTGTATAGCGACTGAAAGCAAACAAATTGCTAATGCACAGTTTATATTGCGACTGTTGACCGATCCAAAGTGCATATACATTTTGTATAGGCAATTTCGTTTCAGTCAAAACAGAAGGTCATATAGTAAATCATAGAGGTCATATAATAAATCTAGAAAAGGCCCGCCGCCTTCCCACGCATTTCATTCGCCGCCGTTGTTGCCATCAATGTCTGCCTGTATGCCCCGCATTCGCATGGCATACAGGCAGATAATCTATGGTCCTGGTGCACAGAATATGGTATGTATTAGGCCTTAGATATATACAACCATAGGAGTGCTTACGTTATTGCAGATGTTAGTGAACGCTGAGTTTGGGGACAGAAAGGTTTCCCAGATAGGTTGGTACTCCACATGAGCCCTTTTCACCACATAGTACATAGCTTCAATGATAGCCTTTCAATTGTCAAAGTTAAACCAGATGCGTGACTTCATATAGGATTCCATTGCAGATTTCTCGCCAGTGGCGATGGCCAGCGGAGCCTGTCGTATGCTTTTCGTGTTGCAAGATTCACCATGTCCCAGGTGATCGCAGAGACATCACGGGCAATATGGGACAACCTGAGGGACGGGTACGTGAAATGTTCTAGAACTCCTGAAGAGTGGACCAACGTCGCTAGAGAGTTCCTGCAGTGCTGGAATGTTCCACACTGCATCGATAAGTGGTCTTTCAGAACCAGTCTACATGGTGTGCATGCTTCGAATACAAGTGTAGTTGGTACTCGGGCATCTTGTTCCATAGGCGTAGACTATGGGGGCGACATGGGCTCGTGCCCCCTGGTGAGATCCAGGGGGCAGAGCCCCCTCCGAGCCCGAGCCTTGATCTTTTTTTTTTTTTGCTTGTGTTTGTTGTTAGTTTGTTTTTGAAAATTTGTATTTTGTCTTAAATGTATAATACTTCACCCATGTTTGTGCACCACAGTAGAACGCTAGGTTGGTTGTGGGCACTGGAAAGTAAACCATTATTATTATTATTATTATTTCCGAGACGCTGTTTACGTGCCATGTAACGAGCTTCTAGTAGCAGGATGTAAACAAAATAACGCCCACGTTGCCTTTATTGACAAAATACGTGGGAAATGGAATCCCAGCGTGCTTGCGTTAGCTTCAATCTCCAGTTCTGGCGAAAACATAACGCGCAGCACTCCCCCCCCGGAAGAACTTCTCAGCCTCGCACCCCCCCCCGGGAAAATGGAAAGTCTACGCCGCTGTCTTGTTCCACTCTTTTCTAATCTTTTAAATAGGGGTGTGCGAATACCGAATAGTAGTTTTCGAATCGAATACCGAATCGAATCAAGAAAAAAAGCCGAATATCGAATAGTGATTTTATTTGTAGGAATTTTTCAAAGTGTGCTGCAAATTAGATTATTATATGTGCAGAGTATGCACCTGGTGCAGAATATACATCTTGTGCAAAACAAAAAGCTAAAATGTAAAAAAGTTCTGGTGAAAAAAAAAAGAAAAAGCAGTTGCTGTAGGACGTTGGGCACTACAGATCAGATTTTACGGCGCAAACATAATCTATCTACCCTAAACATCACAAAAAACCACACAAACCACAAGTTACAGCCACGCGTGCCTTTCTTTTTTTTCTTGTTAAAAGCACAACCTAACACCACGACTTTTTTTTTTAAATATTTGTATAGACGCTTTGCACACGCGCCAGATTACAGACGCCATTGCTGACCTTCTCTTGTCTTATCGAGATGCCGAGCCACTGAAGTGGGCGTTGACGAGCCTCCACGGAGGTCCATGCTTAAAAGAACGTCACAGTTGAATCTAAAATGGCAATAACGTGTCCCTGCTGTGGCAATGATGAAGTGAAGCGAACGGAATAAACGGAAACAAGAACTGAAGGTCAGTTATGGCGGCGCCGATGCACAGCTGTTGCAAAGCGTCTATATCTTAGAAAAGGGGCACCTTGCGATATTTGGTCTGCATTTTAAGGAAAAAAGGGCACCTGGGATTTTATTTCACATAAATAAACAGATACGTGTTAAATCTGAGCAAACCGGCTTAAACAATATAATCCGAAGTAAGAAAACAAAACGTGGTTAGGTGGCTCAAGTCACCCATCTGCCGCGTCTGCCGCTATGCATCTATTTTTCCCTCTATCTATCCTGCTGTAGAGAGCCTAGATTTAAAGAGGGAGCAAGTGAAACTGAAACCACAGAGACACGGCTCCTGCGCAGATTGTTCGTAAGTGCGCATGTGTTGTATTGTTGCGTAGAAAGAAGGCGAGCGAGAGCAAACGTAAGAGCCTCGACGCCTGCCCGATCGACGCTTTCGTCTTTTCGTCACCTTCTCGCAGTTCGTAATTCAAACGCGGCTATCGAAGGGTTGGAAACACTCTCAAATCTAGGCACACTATTTTTCCCTTCCGTTTCGTTCCGAATCGGAATTTGCGGCTTGCGGTTCCGAAAGAGCGACGACGACAACTTGGCTTGTTTCATCGGCGTGGTTAACGTGGTGTTCTTTCTGCGATTTTGTGCGTTTTACATCGGCGCTTCAATTTGAAACGAGGGGCTTTACTCGTGAAAAGAATTAGGCATGGCGCGGAGTTCCGGCTTCCAAACGATTCCTCTCTGGAAGCAGCGCAAACGGGATGTTTCGGTTGTGATTCAAGGGTAGATTGTGTTACGATCGTGAGTAAATCTGCGTGCTATAAAGTTTGTGTGCGTTCGTTACTTTTCTTTTTTCTAACCTGTGCGTTAGATTTTGTGGAATGGTAGGACCAAGAGGTGTTTCTCGCACGGTCTCTCTAACATCACGGTGCTTACATCGGGAGAAAGAACGGCATTTTTGTCAGCTCCGCGCCGACCGCTCGTCTTTGGCCAAATATATCGAATATTCGAGTGACCGAATACTAGGAATTCGATTCGCGAATCAAATTATTCGGGGACTTTCTATTCGATTCGAATTCGTATATTCGAGTATTTGCACACCCCTACTTTTAAACTTTATGCCCTGCTCTTTCCACAATTTGTTATTATTTGGCTATGAATGATGTTTTTGACATCCAATGTGTTGCAGCGTCTGAGGTACGGCAATTGGATGGCATGTCTTCGCTGCACGTTAAGTTGCACGAGCATGCGAGCGAGGAAGGAGCCAGGAGAAGCATGCCAGCTATCAGTTAAGGTGATGTCAAGAGAGAAGTACCACGTGCACGGAGGATTACAGCATGAGCATGAATCGTAGGCAAGTATCTCATGGAAATCAGTTTATTGTCTACTTCACCTACATCAGCCTGACTTTATTGTTTGCCTTTCAGATATGAAGCTGAAGGGAAAATTCGTCCACTTTCTGTTTGCAAGAAGACGGCAAGCCCATAAGTGTCAAGGCCCCTTATAAATCGGGCTCCGAAAATTTTAGTTATGAAGGAGAATTCGCTGGGATCCTTCTAGCGATGTGCGACTCCGCATACAAGCTTTGTTTGTAGGTGTTGGCCGCTATGGTGGAAAGAGCGACGGTGGAGTATTCCGAAGGTGCGAGCTTTGTGGTGCTCTTCAGTCGCAGCATCTGGCAGTCCCCGAACCAGCTGTGCTTCCAGGAGGCAACATCGCCCCATACATGATCCTTGGGGACAAAACTTTTGCCCTAAAGCCATACCTTATGCAGCCCTATCCTAAGCGTCAAGTGGGTCTTCGAAACCACCGGGAACAAAAAGGAACACACTTTATGGCGAAGTGACAGGAAACCTAACTAGACTACTTCTTTAAAATACCAAAGACAGGGTGACAATATGTGAAGGGTATCTTCACTTGCTAGTCTCAGGTGTTTAGACGTGAATGTTTATACAGCTAGTGGTAAATTCATCGATACCACGACTGCCATACTGCTGCTCTTTGTGGTTCCAAGTAGAGCTAGCTGCTCCCTAGTGAGCATTTCTCCCCCCCTTTCCTGTTTCCCTCAAAATAGAAAGACAGAATTCCATTTTAGCATCCTTGTGCCATCATACATACACACC
Source organism: Ixodes ricinus (assembly GCA_037355805.1). Lineage (NCBI taxonomy): Eukaryota > Metazoa > Arthropoda > Arachnida > Ixodida > Ixodidae > Ixodes > Ixodes ricinus. Next base: position 20,928 of record JAZHYW010042742.1, read on the forward strand.
ATGTTAAATTAACCTAAGTAAAACATTTTTTGTTTTTGTATGCGTGCTGGCCCAAATATTGTTTCAGTGGTTTTTTTTGTTTTTTTGTATGTGGAGAGTGCGTGTTAGGAATCAGAAGTATGAACTGTGTTTAGAATAGTTGGGGAAGAGATCCTTTTGTTCAAGTTTGAAGGTGGATGGATGTTGCCTTATCGCGTCGACCTGTAAGGTTGTCAACGTTCTTGCATTGTGTGATGGGTGCTGTGGTGCTTAAACTGTATAGACTTCATCCTTTTGTGTTGTTGGAGATGAACTTGAGATTGAGACTATACAAGGAGGTGGACTAAATAAACGAGTTAGCTGAGTTTGAGACGTCGTCCTGTCTATTTTCTGTCCCTTCTATGTTTTGATGTTTCTTCTCTACCCCAGTCTCAGGTTGATTCAGCATGGTTGATATCCACCAGCTCGCCTGCACCCTTACAATCTTTTTATATACATACCCTACACACATCAGACCAAACGGATCAGTGGCCGCCTTCGCCTCACCATGCATGCACTTTTGTTTCTCAGTTTAAAAATGTTTTGCCACCCATTCTTTGCCATAGTCAAAGTCAAGGATGATGCTCATAACCTGGACAAGGGTTATGTACTCTATATTCAATTTAGGTTTGATCCAAGCTCCAAGGTGCAGGTTTCACGAACAGAGGTGCACAATAAAGAAGGATTTTGAGAAATAACACTGAGTACCTCTTCACTTCAAATGGCTATATTTTATGGCTCTTTGCATATGTCCATCTAACCACCCTGGTGTTACTTATTGAATGCAGTAGAAGAGCAATTTAGCAAGTAGGGTACGACTGCCACTCTGGAGGCATTGCAGCAGGTGAATCCACGACTGTAGGCCAGTACAATGCTGGATCATAATGAAACCCCCAGAGGCGGGGATTGAGCCCGGGATCCCCAGATTCAATCTGCACTGTGAGCATTCACTCCTTGTGCAACAAGGTACAGTATGTTAAATGTACTACCACACCACCAATCCCCCCATCTATGGCCCTCATTGAATGTGTGCAAGTTTGTTTCATGAAGGTATTACTGGGAACAGTGCTAGCATACCTGCCAGTTTTTTAAACATCTGTGGTTTAATCCAGGAATGGAATGCAAAATTGAAGTCCCATACTTTATACTTTGTGAGAAATTGATGGCTACTAGAGCTTGTGGGGGCCACGAATGTAGAAAAAGGCCAGATTGGTTGCTTCAGCTCGTACATCGTCCACGGGGGTGCTTTCATGGTGCTCGGCTCTGTTTCCAGCAGAATGAACAACTCCTATTTGGGTAACCAATCCCTAAAGATGTAAGACCAACTTCTTTGGTTTTGGTGGTCCACCGGAGACATTTCCTTGAGCCTGTTTTGCGGGTGCAGGCACCTGTGGCTCAGATGGATGGCTTAGCTGCTTGATGTCTGACTCTGCTGCAATCTCTTCGTAATATTGAGGGCTGTTGAAAACCAGTTTTAATTCACAGTGATGCAATTGCTGCACCAAAGCACCCTACTGTATCTTGCTGCATTTTGCCTAAATATAATTAATTTGTGCCAGCATTGCAACTAAGCAGAAGTATGCACTAAATGAAAAAATAAAAAGGATGAGAGCTTTTAACTACCACCCCACATGTTCCCCACACATTCATAAAAAAAAAACAACGACCACGCTTATTGGACATAAGGGAAAGACCGCCAACTTAGATCAACTCCCCAAAACGCACCACAAAATAATAATATGAATTTAGGCAAGTTTTAACAGGTCCATTCAAGAGCACAGACATGATACTAAAACACAAACCCCTGCTAGCTACACAAAAAGACTCCCTTACAAGCTTTTGTAACAATTCTTTATCTGGAACGTTAGTCTCATTCCAAGCACAGCAATCAGAGTAACTAGAAACATGATTAGCCAGCTCTGAAGATTCACTCCTATTTTTTACTCCCCGCTTGCGTTTGCATGGCCTATCGCTGAGACACCTAGCAGTCTGACCCAGATAACTAAAACCATATTTCACAGGAATCTCATAAACTCCATGGTCACAAGCCACCGAGAGTTCTCTATTGTTCTTGTTGCACACGTTTTCTGACAGAAAGCGTTTGAACTCTTTCCTGACCGCGCCCACAGGCCATCGATCACTGGTGATCGATGGTTTCCAAGCATTGTCAAGAAATTCAATTTAGTGCGGAGAATTATGTTTCACAATTTCGTAGATAGCCAAAGAGCTCTACTTTCGGTTTCAACGTAGGTTTGAGGTTTATCACAAGCTGGTATAGTTGTCAAAAACAGTCCTGGGAGCAGTGGTTGCACAGTCATATCCTGCCTCTTTTCACCCATCTTTTATATACCGATGATCTTACCCTTGTTCTGGCCTGGTAAAGGCGAGCGAGTTTAACAGGAATACATAAAATTGAAAGAATAAAACACAGAGGACAAGCACAGGACAACCACGTTCTTTCATTTAGCAACAACTTTTATTTTGGGCAGGAAAATTGCACCTTGACCGAGACCCCAACTAAGATGGGGTGATAAGGGGGAGGCAAACTGGGAGATGGAAAGGGTGATAAGGGTGAAGGAAAATGAAAACTGGGAGATGGAAAGGGGAGGAAGAACCACGAGGCACGGGCAGAACTACCGTGATGGTGTGGTTTTTACGGGGGTTGCGATATTTTTCAAGTTCAGGCCTGATGAATTCTAATTCCCGCCTTGATAAGGTTACTGAGGCCGATGAAACATTGTTTTCTGCGTTCTGGATGAGAAAGGATTCTATGATCTCATATCCGTAGCGATTGCGGTGTCCCCCTTTTGTCTTGGTTCCTGCGAAGTCGGGAGCACATCCAATGCATTCATTCGCGTGAACCGCGATCGGATGAATAGGGTTATCAGTTCTTTAAAGGGCAACTCCGCTTCATTTTTGATATTCAGAAAACTATGCAGCCCTCTTCAGTATCATATGGGAAGACCCCATGTCAAATATTACGATCTAATTCCGTCTATATATTTAATAAACTGGCCAGCAAACTTTCAAATGAGCCAAGTCGCCGAAATCTGCCAACTCTAGCGTGCGACGTGAGGCACACTCATCAGCGCAGTCAATGCGACGGAGTTGGAGTGGCCAACATTGAGCCTCTACGTCAGAGGCATGTCTACGTCATTCTCACGTTTTGTTTGGTTTTACTTATCAAAGTGAAACTGAACGATGACGTCATGAGTTTCTCCTCCCGGTGTTGGCTCTACGGTGTCCATGTGATCACCGTAACGCAGACGCGCTAGAAGCGACCTGCCCGCATCGCGTGTCCTGTACCTCGCCCCCACGAACGTCACAAGACCACGTGGTTCGACCTGACGTGGCCATGACTTTGACAACACGAGGCCAATGTTGCCTGAAGCAACCGAAGTTTCGGTTTCGGTATCAGCTGATGTTTAAGTTAAGATTACACAAATAATATTCCACCTTTCGTGAATTTGAAGACGTAGAGCTGTTCAGTAGTGCTTTGTGAAATGGAATCACATGTAAGCCTAAATTTTTCGGAATTGAGCGGTGTTGCCCTTTAATGGCTTCGTTTTTGTGCTCACGTAAGCAGTCATTTAAACATCAGCCGGTTTGTCCTATGCACTCAGCTCCGCATTTGAGGGGGATGGAGTAAACTTTTTCTGTGCAGCAGACCCGGAAAAGCGTGACATGCTTTTTTATGCAAGGCGGCTTGGCTTCTCTTCGGTTGATCATGTTGCACATGCTTGCCAATTTGAATCTACTGGAAAAGACAACTTTCGTGTCGTAGCGTGAAGCAATGAATCGGATACGAGGGGAAGCATTATGAATGTATGGTATGCTGGCTATCCTTCGACTGAAAGACGTTTTTGTAGTTACTTTTGGGTTAATAAGCTGGTGGAAAATGCACACAAGGCGTACCACCGGATATCCGGAACTCAGGAGTCGTCGAGTTTGGCTCTTTATGCTATCTGTTGCCGAATGTTGACAGGATTTTGTTTTAGTTGATCTGATTAACGTCTTGATGATACCTATTTTAACAGACTTTGAACGAGCACTCTCAAAAGGCAGCACTGGCTTTTCTGAACGCTCCCTGAATGCCCAGTAAACGCATTCGTCGGTTTTTTTCAATCGTAGGTCTAGAAATTGTAGCCCTTCCGAAGATGAATCTTCCTTTTGAATTTTAGTTTACCTCCTGAGCTTTCGAACGAGGCCACGATCACCTCGACTTTATTGGCTAGAGGGTGAATAATCAAGCAGTCTTGACTTCGCCCCGACTTCACAGGAACCAAGACAAAAGGGGGACACCGCAATCGCTACGGACGTGAGATCACAGAATCTGTTCTCATCCAGAACGCAGAAAACAATGTTTCATCGGCCTCAGTAACCTTATCAAGACGGGAATTAGAATTCATCAGGCCTGAACCTGAAAAATATCGCAACCCCCGTGAAAACCATACCATCATGGTAGTTCTGCCCGTACCTCATGGTTCTTCCTCCCCCTTTCCATCTCCCAGTTTTCCTTTTCCTTCCACCTAATCACACTTTCCATCTCCCAGTTTTTCTCCATGTCACAGTTTGCCTTCCCCGTTATCACCCTATCTTAGTTGGGGTCTCGTTCAGGGTGCAATTATCCTGCCCTAAATAAACGTCGTTGCTAAATGAAAGAACGTTGTTGTCCTGTGCTTGTCCTCCGTGTTTTATTCTTTCGATTTTAAGAATTACCCTTATTCACTTAGCTGCCTCCACCTTCGGGTACACACAAACTCATCTCTGTTACGTTACGGCACGGTGGAGGCGCATCGGACGCACTTCTGGTCTGCAGCTGTGGGCGGAAGTCCCCATTTGAGACGTGCGTTCCTGCATTGTTTTAAAAGGAACGAGACAAAAACCTGCCTTCCCGTGAAAACGCCGCGACTGGGGCTGTACCAAGAGAGTCGAGGAAAGGTTTGAAGGTCAGCTTTCATGTGCTCGGTTCATCCGAGAATCTGGATATGTGCCGTGAAAAGGAAAAACCTGATGCCGCTGGACCACGATTGCTTGGGCGAAAAGCACTTTAAGTTGAATTCACGGATACTTGTGGTCATCAGATTTATTTGGTGTGTTCCAACATGGAAAGAGTTTTGAACATAGTCCGAAGAGTTTTTTTCGAAATCGGTAAAAACCGAAAAACACCGAATTGAAGCTTGCTTTGAAGAAGAAAAACCGCAGTTTTACAGCAGGAAACCTTTATAAATAACTTTCTTTGTGTCCAATCCAAGCACCGACCGCACTGAACTGACCGCAATGCTGTTTGTTTCTTCGAAAATTGTTTCTATGTGCCTTATTTAGTAATAAGTAATGCATAGAAAGTTGTGTTTTCTAGAGCGCGCCAGATATACCTTTGTTTTTACCATATGAGCCCCGATCAACCCCGGTTTCTGGGTTTATCGTGGCTCGTATGGTAAAAGCCCGATTTGTGGGTCGGTGTCTATTTGTGATATCACAAATAGACACCGAAAAACACAGAATTCGGGCAAAAATATAAACACCGAAAAATAACCCCCGAATCTGAAGAAAACTAAGTACCGAAAACACGGAACCCTAATTATAACCCATCGACCCATTTTCCATCCTCGGCAATATGGCCCTTCTTGCTATTTACCGAAAGATCTTAAGAGACACATGCAAAGGGGAAAAACATATTTTTTAAACAGCCTGGATCAGTGGTTCTCAACCATAGATGTTTCGCGGACCCCTTGTGGATCGGCAGAGATGATGGAGGACCCCTTTCATGGTGAGGGGAGGGGGAATGTATAGAATAAATATAATAATGACATAGTAAATGGTTTTAACTAAGGGCTAGTGTGAAGTAGACTTCTCTTATTGTCATACACACGAGAAAACTAGCCCGAAAATGGAAAAATTCCATCTCGATCTGAAAAAAGACAACTTTTATTGCCGGGCTTGACTGATGAGGCAGGGCTTCGCAGACCCCAAGAATGCCTTCGCGGACCCCTAAGGGTCCGCAGACCCCCATTTGAGAACCACTGGCCTAGATGGAAAAAGAATGTCATAACCCAAATTTACAAAGAAGAAAAAAAAAAGTTGAGCTGGGTGGTTTCATTTGAAATCGAACACGCTTGTCGGGGTGGGTCTTTCGATTTTTTTCGAAAAAATATATGTAATGGCCCCATTTCTGAAAAAAACAAAACCGATTTTAAAAAATTAAAAAAAAAATATTTCGCTTCACAAAAAATTATTGAGTGGAGCAGGGTGAAAATCTGTTTTTAACTCCGTGATTTTTCTACCCAGTTCTGTACGCTGGTATGAATACGGGAAGCATACAAAACTCGCAATAATTTTTTGTGCTCTTGTATACACCTTTCCAAGAAACGCTCGACCCCAGGGGCAGCAAACCGTTTTCGAGCCCAGTCAATGGGTTTGAGGCTAGACTCTCACCGGCGTCCCTGCTAACCCTAACCGAGTGGAGCTGTGATTTCGATAAGCGCAGCCTGTGTAGGCGCAGTTTCAAACAATGCTGGCGGCTAAATTCTCGTCTTTTCCCGCTGTATTTTGTGTTTCATGGTGCACGTATTTTCCCGAGGTCATCGAGAAAGCATTGTACCACATTTGAAAGAAGAAAAACAAGCAATAAAAAACCTATAAACTATTTTTGTTGGGTACGCACGCGACAGAACGAATGCGACTTGAATGTATAGTTCTAGTTTTTGTGTGTGTTTTTTACGATAAGTATTGACGGCTCCGCGCGATCCGCCGCATGACAAACGACAAAGCGCTTAGCTGTCAAAAATAAATTACGACAGAAGAGAGCCGAAAGGCATGCATTTTTCACGCTCACAAATAACGTGTTTACCGGTGGACAGGACACGGACATACAATTTAGAAAGTGTTAACATTCGAACAACATATTGTACGTACCACACGATGCAGCGTTATCCGAAAAGAATTTATTTGAGAAAGATCTCAAATAACACAGTCACAGTCGACGACAGTCACATCTTGACGATCGGACGGAATCCAAGATGACTTCGTTTTGGGGCACGTTTCGTGGAGAGCTTCCTTTTTTCACAACAGCACCAAGTCAAAGGAACGAACGCGACTGACCCGTTTCCCACCCCAACCCGGACAACTATTTTTGGAGATGACTGAGGATTCTACGCGGATTATCTCTGGGAGGGGGAGAACAATGTTCGCAAAATCGCGTCGAGGGTCGTTCGACGTCCTTCACCTCCTTCGTTTCCCGTGAATGTCAAGCAGAAAAGCTTGAATGGCAGGCACTTACCAGCCTTATTTCTCACAGTGGAAGATAACACAGAAAGGGTATGCAGCATGCATAAAAAAATTAAGTGGAAACTTTCAAGAGGGGCGAGAAAACGTCGAATGCAAAACCGCAAAAACACAGGTAGAGAACCGCGCTGAGCGGGTCTTCACAGCTCCAAGAGAGTGGCAGAAAATTTCTAGCTGATAGAGGGCGCGAGAGTCGCACTAGCCGCATCAGCATCAGCAACATGGCGGCGGCCTAGAAGCGTTTTTTGAAACGTGTACTATTTTTTAGTTCAAAGCAAAATAATTTTGTATTTTTTTTTTTTTGAAATAAAAAATGCCAAACATTGTCTCTTTGACAATCGGGTGACATCTTCAGAGCCTTGTAACTCATGAGTTATTATATTTTTCGCTTACCAAATACTATGCGGGTGTAGCCCTATACATGGGCTATCGACGGCCATAAGTTTAGTTTATTTTATTTTCACGGAATTTTTTATATAAAATTTGAAATATCGTCGAAAAATGAAATTAACCGATATTTTGAACACAAACTGTCAAAAAGGCCATTTTTTATTTCGTTCAATTTTTTTATTATTGCTGCCGATCATTAGATCTTTCAATTGGCTGGATGCGACTTTCCCCTTTTTTTGTTGTATCTTCTCTAGAAGTGATCAAAATCGCTCCCACGTGACTATGCGGTGATAACTTCAGAGCCTTATAACTCATGAGTTATTTTATTTGTCGCGTACCAAATACTACGCGGGTCTAGCCCTATTCATGGAATATCGACGGGCATAAGTTTAGTTTAGTTTATTTTCACGGAATTTTTATATAAAATTTGAAATATCGTCGAAAATGAAATTAACCGATATTTTAAACCCACTTTATCGAAAAAGGCCATTTTTCATTTCGTTCAATATTTTTTTATATTTTTGCTGCCGATCATATGAACTTTCAATTGGCTTGATGGGATTTCCCCTTTTTGTTGTATCTTCTCTAGAAATGATCGAAATCGCTCCCACTTTCTCAGAACGGCCAAACTCAGTTTCCGCAGGTCGGCTTCGCTGCAAAGACTATACTGCTTAATTGTGTGTTCAAATGCAGCGGATAAAGTCATTTTGATTGAGAACACTCGTGCTTGGCTACATATTGTATTTTCTTAATTTTTAATGATGGCAACTGACATTCCTTAGTCTGATAGTTAGCGGTGCAGCGAATGCTCCATTACGGGTCATTCCATGTGAAACGTCCCAGACGTTGCGCTCGACCACCTCCGATTTCTAAAAAAAATTCATGGGCTTTGGCCGCAATGTCCGTAGACATACCCTAAAATAGTTTTGACGGAAAAAAATTTATGATGACGTGAGCGCGATTTTAATTTTTGAAAACAGCGTAAAACTAGGCATCACTCAATAATTCACGAAAAATCAGCTTTTCTATGAAACACCCAACAATATTTTTTTCTTAAATTTGCATGGTTGTCACCTTACAATGTGGTAGGGTTTGTGCAGTTTTGTTTAATTTAAATATTTTTAAAAATACACAATTTTAATAAAAAAATTAATATTTTTGTCATTTTATTAAAAAATATATATTTGCTCCCGGGACCTAATATAACTTTTTACTGGCTGCCCTCTAGGTATATAATCAATAAAAATATTTTAAACCGCTCAATTAAACATCTTGCAGTAAAAAAAAAATCCTGAAGTTGCCAAAAATTGCGTTTTGACGCATAAACAGCCGTTTATTCCACCCTGAGGTGGTCCAAGTAAAAATACAAAATATGGTGGGTTTGGAAGAACGATCGATTGTCTTTTGATTCTGAAAGTTTAATCAAAGTAATTTTTGTTTAAAGCGAGAAAACAATTTTTGAAGTTGAGCTCTCGCACTACTACCCGGCGTCGCTTCTGAGCGCCTCTTCGCCGCACAACACGCCACCTGCGACGAAAGCCGACACGATTAGGTCCAAAGAAACAACGGAGTTTGCTGCTCGCTTCCCCTCGTCCCTTTTTTCTGGCTGAAAGGGAAGAAACGGCGGGTATCGTGTACTAATCGGAGGTGCCGCCAATGCGTCGCCATAGCAGGCCCGTTGTGCCCTTTGTACTCGAGGGCGGTCTCTGAAACTCCGAAAGGCGACGCCAAAAATGACGGGCGTCATCAGGCGACGTGGGCTTCTCCATGCCATGCCAAAGGTCCCACGGCGACCTCCAATTCCTAAAATAAAATAATGGTTCTTCACCATTAAAATATTTTTGACGAGAAACAAATTTCATGGGGTGATGGCGGTTTGAACTCGTAAAAAAGGAGTGAAACTAGGAGTTATTTATTAATTGATGAAAATTAAGATATTTTTATAGAGCAGTGGAATATTTTTGCCTAAAAACAACACGGTATTTTGATTGTTGTGTAAAAAGGATCATGAATATTGGCTTGAAGCAATTTTTTAAAAAAAGTAATAAATGATAATTTTAGTCTTTTTGATAGTTTTGTTACAAACTATCTCGTTGCTGCAGGTGATTAAAAATTCTTATTGACAGCCCTGTGAATATACTGCACAAAATAAAAAAAATGGTTTCAGGCCGTACAACTATAAATATCTTGCAGAAAAAGCAACTAAATTTGTGCAAAATTTCGTTTTGCCGTTTAAAGAGCCGTCGATTCCGCCTTGAGGTGGTCGAAAGAAAAATGCAAAACATGGTGACTTTTGCAGAAGAGTTTATTGCCTTTTGTTCTTGAAAGTGTAATTAAAATAATTTTGTTCTAAATACGAAAAAAAAAACATTTTGAAGTTGAGCTTTTACGTCGCAACCTCGCGTCATTTCTTGTGCCTGTCTCTGCACAGCACGGCACCGTCGAGCCCGGCGAAGCGTGCGACGGTGTAACGGTGCGCCCACGCAGGTAGACAGCAGGACTTCGAGTTGTCGGGTACATCTTGGTGAAAAGGGGCTGTTTTTTCAGTCTTGTTGCTTTATGGCTTTTCCTATTTCGACCGTTTTGCGCGGCGATGTCCATCCTGTGATCTTCCAGTGTCTTGATGTCAGGAGATGCTTAGCGCTGCCGGTCCAGAGCATCCATTAGTAAGCCAGCTGTTTCCTACATACACATTGCAATCACTCCCTCTTGTTAACGTCAGGACAGATGTAAACAGCAGCACAAAAGCCCCGTGAACGGGAAATCTCAAACGACGAGGCGATGTGGTGTTGACGAATGCGCGCCGTTGAAGGCTCACGCGTCGTTTGTGTTCAAATCGGCTTTGAAATGACAAATTCTTGCGTTGCTGAATAGGACGTAAGTCCAGCACGTAGCGTTGATGGTGACGCAGGCTTAAAGTGATGGTAACTTCGTGTCCCTTTGACGGGGACCGCTGAGCTAAATCTTGGAGTTAGTCGGGCTCGTTTTTCTTCAACCTTTTCTTTCGGCACCCAAAGTATTGTTATGCCCCCGATGTTATTTTTGGCCCAGGTAAACAGCTGCTGGGGGGTCATGATTTGGTTCTCGAAGGGACTTCGAAGACTGGCCCTTGCTGCCAGACGCTTCACTGTACCCCCGACTCCGTCACAAGCACTCTTCCCATGGGACGTTGCGAAAAAATTCCATTCAGCGGAAATGCCAAAATCATTTTCGTGTTGACAGAGGTTTGCAAAGTTTTTTTTTATTCTTGTACTGAGAGGACGCACCATCTGAAAAGTAGTGAATTTTTCTAATTTGCGGAAGGTCTTGCTTCAATATCTTAATTACTTCACTCTGAAATACAGAAACTGCCACCGTGTCGTGTTCAAGGCAGTCAGAAATAAAACTGAATGATTTTATAGAAATCTCTTGGGTGGTGGCTTCTTGTTTGCGAAAGTAAATAACAACGGAGTGTACTGATGCCTGAGTATTCACCCAGTGATAGGATTGCGGGGCGTCTTGCACGATGAAACTATAATTTTCAGCGAAGTCCATGAGTACTATTGCCTCGTGTTTGCCTATGTTTGCTTTGCGCTCCCGCAAGTATCGTGCCTGTTGTTTGCTCACAAAGTGGTGAGCCTTCAGTGCCTTCAGCATATCTAAGATTTTTTCGCGGAACTCGTCTGGTGTCACAACAATGGTTTCCAGTTGGCAACGCACCCCGCTAACCCACTGTTGCACATGGACGTAATCCGTTTCTTCCGGGTCAAGAAGTGGAGTACTGCGGAGCAAAGTATCAGCAAAATCGGTACTTGGGCATTTGGCACACCTGTCAAGCATGCACTCTTCATTGTGTAGATCACATACTGTAGTGGATAGAAGTTCTTCGGTGCTTTCGTCTAATCCTGTAGCATGAAGCATGAGCTTAAAATTTTGGTGTTGCATGCACACACAAACTGTGTGAGTGCCGCTCCCCCTGCTAGGACGCAATGTGAAGGCCGCAGACTTGCGAATGTTGAAAAGCCGCACCTGAAATCGCAGCTCTTTTTCCATTCCTCGTGCATTTCTTTCAAGTTGAGCAACAACAGACGCTTTTGGCGACCACGTAGCACGTCCTTTTTTCCCGGTAGGCAGTACGAGACAGCGTCGTCCTGATAGAACTCCATAATGGAGGCCTTGACTTCTTCGCTGACCGGGCGGCCTCTTCTTTTTGGTACGGTGCCCAATATTCCTGATTCTGACCTGACCTTTACGGCTTGACGCGCTTGTCGTTCCGAGGCTCCAAAGAAGTTCATAATCTTTTCGCGAGACCAAGAGGGTGGGGCCAATGTTAGAAGTTGTAATTTTTTCTCTCTATTTTTCTCCAGGTCAAACTTGTTTTTTACATCTTGCATGAGTGACACGTAGTCACTCAAAACAAAATCTTCATCCTGGTTCGGCTGAGAAGTTGGTTTCTGCTGTACACCCAAAGATGTATAAATTCTTTTTCGGCAGTGATTTTAAGTTTTCTAACCTTCTTTTGGGCGTATGTCTCGCGGCTTGTTCGCCCTCGTTTTCGTTGGAGAGGGCTCTCTCCAACGGCTGCGAGGGCCTCGTTGACGCTCTCAAGGGCTACCTCGGGGTCATCAAGCTCAGAAGGGGCATCACGAGCCAGGGGTGGTGGTGGTGCATCAAAAGTAGGTCTCTTCTTCAATTCGAAACAATTTCGCCAGCATGCTTGACAAAGTCGGTTTCCAGGAATGAGGTTTAAATTGGGGTGCGCATCTGCCAAGGCTGTTGTAATGACAGCTGATCCACGGCGGTTTTTGACGTGTTCATAGAAAGGGTTAGAACACCACTTGGATGCAATCAGTGAGGTGTACTTTTTAAGGTAAACTTGATAATGATGTGAACACACTGTACGGATGTCACCTTGTGGGCGCCCGGAACGGAGCGAAAGGAGCCGCCGATCCGTGTGGGTCAGGTCTTGAGCGTTGATGAGGGACCGCGTCTTGGTCTGTGTCGTCACATGGCAACCCCTTGCACCAAGGGAGCACGGAGGAAGTTCGGCTTCTGCAATGAAAAAGAAGTTTGAATGGAACATGACAGCTCCTTCATTTATGCGAACCATATCTGCGTGCTGCGCATAAATGACAAGTCGGGCACATATGCGCCTTACGTGCAGAAGCTAGCCTTGTACGCAACACGCCATTCGGCTTTGAACTTTTATAACGCTAATTGGTTTGTGACAGGTATAAGGTGAACCATGTGTATTTAATATAAGCCAACGCATCCTTCCCTACAGCTTGAGCTTATACATGTCTAACGTAACACATACCACATGTACGACGAACGGCCAGCTTTTAAAAAAAATACCTAGTCTAGCTGGTTTCAAAAAGTCATGAATAAAGCGGCCGCAACTAGACAGATACTGTGACAGAGTAGACACGAGTAAACACGACACAACTATCATTATAATGCACAAAATAAATCCAGCTTTCCTACGCACCCTGATCAGCATCCACAGGAACCGTAGATTGACTTCTTTCTCCAGAGGGACCAGCTTCATCCATCGTTACACCACCGTACAACGTACTTGACGAAAAATGAAGTTGTTTCTTCAACAGATTTCCGATCGCAAATGGTCGTTCAAAAGCCAACTTCTTGCTTGTCAGCCCTTTCTTAGCTTACTAGTGAAGAAGCGGGTTCCTCAAAAGGCAAGAAATGAGTCTCGATACCCAGTGTCAATAGTGCGGACACGTGCCTTTGTTTATTCATTATTTCCGATGGGTCATGTAAAGATTCCCGCACTGACAATATGGACCGAAAATAATGCTAGAAGAGCAATCTTGGCTTGTGACGATGCTTCAAGCGTCCGAGTTAACACACTGAATCAGCGCGTTTCAGAGCTTTGAACACGCGCCTGTAGCCTTCACTGCGCTCCAACTAAGCGTGAACCGGATCATAGTTCCGCTTTTCAACGCAGTATGCGTGACGGCTAGATTTCGCGGTAATATTATCGTGTTTCAGACGTCCGCGTCAGCTGATGCCGCCCGTCGATTAGGCATCGCGTTTCGGAGTGTGAGGAGCCGCCCTCGAGTACAAGGACACAACGGGCCTGCTATGGCGTAGCACTGGCGGCACCTCTGATTATCAACACGATACCCGCCGTTTCTTCCCTACAGCCGGAAAGAGGGACGAGGGGAAGCGAGCAGCAAACTCCGTTGTTTCTTTGGGCCTAATCGTGTCGGCTATCGTCGCAGGTGGCGTGCTGTGCGGCGAAGAGGCGCTCAGAAGCGACGCCGGGTAGTAGTGCGAGAGTTGAAATTCAAAAATTGTTTTCTTGCTTTAAACAAAAATTACTTTGATTAAACTTTCAGAATCAAAAGACAATCGATCGTTCTTCCAAACCCGCCATATTTTGTATTTTTACTTGGACCACCTCAGGGTGGAATAAACGGCTGTTTATGCGTCAAAACGCAATTTTTGGCAACTTCAGGATTTTTTTTTTACTGCAAGATGTTTAATTGAATGGTTTAAAATATTTTTTATAGATTATGTACCTAGAGGGCAGCCAGTAAAAAGTTATAATAGGTCCCGGGAGAATATATATATTTTTTAATAAAATGACAAATATGTCATTTTTTTAATTAAAATTGTGTATTTTTAAAAATATATAAATTAAACAAAACTGCACAAACCCAACCACATTGTAAGGTGACAACCGTGCAAATTTAAGAAAAAATATTGTTGGGTGTTTCCTAGAAAAGCTGATTTTTCGTGAATTATTGAGTGATGCCTAGTTTTACGCTGTTTTCAAAAATTAAAATCGCGCTCACGTCATCATAAATTTTTTTCCGACAAAACTATTTTAGGGTATGGCTACGGACATTGCGGCCGAAGCCCATGAATTTTTGTTTAGAGATCGGAGGTGGTCGAGCGCAACCTCTGGGACGTTTCACATGGAATGACCCTTATCCGATGTCTAAAGCCAGGGCACAAAGGGCAGAGAAAGCGGAACGAGCTCTTCATGTAGCTAGACCGGGGTCATATATCTGTGCTTAACACAGCTTGTACAGCACACCCGGCCCTTTGCGCTATAGGCCCATCTCAGTTACACCCGGGAAGCATCCGGCATGGGCGCCAATCCATGATGTGTCTTGTCTCGTGCGATCAAATAACCATGTAATGGCCTGTTCTTTATTGTCAGCCTGTATATCAAAAATATGTAATATCACATGCCCCTCTTTTAGAAGGAAAAGCAGTTTGCAGAAAAAAAGTGGGGAGAACGAACTGAGTTTCCATGAACCGAAGACAATTTTTTACAGAACACAAACACCAATTGGCAATAAATAGACACTTTTATTAATTAACGCGAATATATTTAGGATGCACTTGTAAAACAATATGTTGTTGTGATTTAAATAGTCCAGTTCACCAGCAACGCAATATTGGAACTTTTTGACAACGGCATCGGCTTGCCTCTGCGGAGACGATCGAGCGCGGGGCGAGCTGAACTTGGTACCGCAGCGGTCGGGTGCAGCCGAGGGTTCAACAGCGCGGTAAGTCCAGACGGACAGAACGAAAACTGGAGCCAAAGCGAGCGAGCGGTGAATCCGAGACGGTGGCCCTTCTGTTTGAACGAGTGTGTGCAGTTAAAAATAAAAGTTGTCGGGTTTTGTTCAAGACTGATCGATATCTCTGATGCCAAGAAGCAACGATTCCCACATGCACAGAAGGCAGCGAAAGCAGTCACTTAATGCCTCTGTGGACTTTTAGTTTCTCCACTTTGACGCACCGAGCTTAATGCAAAGATTGTACAGCCTTCGGGAATATGGAAAAGCGATTTGACGATTTTATTTTAGGTGGCTACGGTAGCTTTCCTTTCTTTAGGCACACATTGCTTTGGTTTGGGAATAAATACAGGTAATGGAACATCCGCTGCACCGCTAACGATCGGACTAAGGAATTTCGGTTGCCATCATTAAAAATTAAGAAAATACAATATGCAGCCAAGCACAAGTGTTCTCAACTCAATCAAAATGAATTTACCCACTGCATTTGAACACACAAATAAGCAGTATAGTCTTTGCAGCGAAGCCGACCTGCGGAAACGGAGTTTGGCCGTTCTGAGAAAGTGGGAGCGATTTCGATCATTTCTAGAGAAGATACAACAAAAAAGGGAAATCCGATCAAGCCAAATGAAAGTTCATATGATCGGCAGCAATAAAAAAAAAATTGAACGACATAAAAAATGGCTTTTTTCGATAAAGTGTTTTCAAAATATCGGTTAATTCCATTTTCGACGATATTTCAAATTTCATATAAAAAATTCCGTGAAAATAAAATAAACTAAACTTATGCCCGTCGATATTCCATGTATAGGGCTACACCTGCATAGTAATTGGTAAGCGACAAATAAAATAATTCATGAGTTATAAGGCTCTGAAGTTGTCACCGCATTGTCACGTGGGAGCGATTTTGATCACTTCTAGAGAAGATACAACAAAAAAAGGGGAAATCGCATCCAGCCAATTGAAAGCTCATAAGATCGGTGGCAATAATAAAAAAATTGAACGAAATAAAAAATGGCCTTTTTTGACAAAGTGTGTTCAAAATATCGGTTAATTTCATTTTCGACGATATTTCAAATTTTATATAAAAAACTCCGTGAAAATAAAATAAACTAAACTTATGCCCGTCGATAGCCCATGTATAGGACTACACCCGCATGGTATTTGGTAAGTGACAAATATAATAACTCATGAGTTACAAGGCTCTTGAAGATGTCACCGGATTGTCAAAGAGACGATGTTTGGCATTTTTTACCTCAATAAACAAAAATACTAAAGTATTTTCATTTGAACTCAAAAATAGTCGAAATAATCTACAAGAGCACAAAAAATTACTGTGAGTTTTGTATGCTTCCCGTATTTTAACCAGCGTACAGAACTGGGTAGAAAAATCACGGAGCAAAAAACAGATTTTCACCCTGCTCCACTCGATATTTTTTTGTAAAACGAAATATTTAAAAAAAAAATTTGGAAATCGGTTTTGTTCTTTCCAGAAATAGGGCAATCACATATAATTTTAAAAAAAAATCGAAAGACCCACCCCGACAAGCATGTTCGATTTCAAATGAAACCACCCAGCTATATTTACAGTGCAAAATGAATTTGTAGTTGGCACCCACGGGAGCCGCCGCTGGTCATGTGGTAGACCTGTGCGCTGACGTACTGCGCCACCGCTGCCGCAAAGTTATGCCGCCGCCGCACGCCGAGGTGGTGCGCCACCGGTTCAAAGCGTTTCTCCACGCCGTCGCCGCCGGAAGGGTGGTAACGGCAGCGCTTGTGTGTTATGCATGGTTTTTTTCTCTGTCCTTGTCTTTTTGTGTGCTGTTCTGTTCACCATGCTGGGAGGGAACACTCCAGAGCGTCGCCGCCACCAATTTCTGACCGGCGCACAGGTCTATCACGTGGTGCTTGCACTTTTTGAGGAGCTTCCCATGGGCTCTAAAAGTTACTTATTAGATGTAGCAGAGTGCGTTGAAAAGACTACAGTTCACACAGAAAGAATAAAAACACTGAAATAGACACTGAAAAACACTGAAACGAAGATGAATAAGTAAGTTTTAGAGACCATACGAAGCTTCCAAAAGAGCGCAAGCACCACGTGATAAACAGTGGTCAATTACGTGATAAATAGCGGCCACATTTCCGCGGCGCCCGCAGGTACCAACTATAAATTTGTTTCGTGCTGTAAATATAGCTCTATAAAATTTTCTTTTCCATTGTAAATTCGTTTTATGACCTACTTTTCCCATCCAAACTGTTAAAAAAAAAAAAATTTTCTTAAGTAATTTTTTTTTTTTTGCATGTGTCCTTTAAAAGATAGCGGAGTGCAAATGGCGTGAAAATAAAGACTACCGTAAAATCCCGAGCAAGCACCCACTCAAAATATGGAGATCATCGAGTAAAACTAGGGGATGGGCGCTCCTTAGGTCAGCAATATGTAAAAATATGTCTTCTGTGTACCTTCCGAATGTTATAAAATTGAGGGGTGAGCGCTTACTGTGGAATGAGCAGATGCTCTGTATTTTACAGTAGGCTAACTTTCGATGCATTATCAAAAAATGTTGGAAAAGTGCTATATTCAGATTATGTGACCTGCGAAACTTGCTATCGCAGCGAGGGCGATCAACCAAAGACGACTGTCCTTCCCAGTCAACAATGTTCACTCATTTCCCGTCGTAGCTAACTAACACCATTTCCACTAAAGTGAGCCATCTTTTGGTCTTTTTGAAGAAAAAGAAAAAAAACAGCAAATCATGCCAAAAGTAGGAGAGAGCTATTTTTCAAGGCAGGGCATCTCTTGGGATATTACAATAGTCTGTTTAGGAGTTGAGACTGTCTGAATGCTACTTGCAAATAGCACACACACATGTGCTCCTCCAAAGCAAAGTGGATAGATATTCTCGAGGAGGTGGAATGCACGGCTGTAGCTCGCAGTGCCCTGGCAGTTATGGAGCAGTACTGTCAGGGGAATGACAACAGACTTGGTGGCTGCTAACACCACTGTGATGCTCAGTTGATGATGTCGAACCTCTGAACTCAACTTCGCTTGCTGCAGCTAGATGCTTGAGGCACTGCATGATTTCCACGATGACCAATACAATTCAGCAGGATGCACCTTCCGACAGGACTGATCCTGACGTTGACACCTGCGAAAGGAGCCGATACCAACAGTCCAGGGGTCCAATTTTGGTCACCAAGAAAATGAGATCTAATATGCCTCTTGCGGAGCCAGCTAAGATATAGTTCATAGACAGTTCATCTGCTAACACGAGCAAAGAATGCGGTTCCTCTAATACAAAGCTCCATTCACAAACAGAAATAAAACAAGAAAATACTGTACGTCGTTTGCTAACAGAACAGAAAAAGAGGTGACCGTCTGCTATGAACCCAGCGCCGCGGTAAGTGAGATCGGACGCAGACTGAAATTGTGATTGTCTGCTATTTCATGCTGGAAGCCACTGACAAACTGCGCTTCGTTTGCAAATCTCAAGTTCTGCTGTTGTACACAAGCTGACATGGACCGCTGAATGAAGAAGCACTAAGTATAAGCACATCAGAGGATGCGAGACCTGTTTCGCTATTTGTATGTTGGCGAGACGTTCTCACAAAAATATTGCCAGATTGTGAACTCACGAACGGGTCAAAAATGTCTCATTGGTTCATTACAAGCAGGCTCTATTACGTTCAATCAGCGGTTGAGAACGCTCTCGCTCCCACCTAGACTAAACTGGGACCGCTGCTGCATCACTAAAAGATTCTATGCTTTTTATACTTCAATTCACCTCACAATGAACCATGGAGGACACTACGAGCTACCTAAACCAATCCACTGCCACATGATTGTCCCGTTACATTCAAGAGGAGCACAGCGACACACAGGGCGCATAGTCACAGGATACGTTCACAGCGTTGGATTCGCTGGGATGGCTCATGGCATTGACTCCAGCCCCTTGTAAGGTTCAATGGAGTACTATATTAATTTAGGTGTAATTACTGCAGAACCTCACATCATTGTTTCTCTGTTTAATTCAGTACACTTCAAAGAGGGGTTGAGCGAAGTTATGCAACAGCTGCCTTATAGCCATACTGCAATGGCATGTTTATTAGCGTTCTGATTTTTTTAGTAGATGTTAATTTTACAATGTCTACCTTCTGTGCATTATTTAATCCTTCTTGTTGACATTTCAATACGAAAGCATTAACTGTCCCGTGGAGCAGAGGCAGTGGCATCTGTAACCACGTAAAAATGAGATAAAAAAACCGTAACCGCCAAAAACGGCACCTAAATTGGCTGCGACACATCATATCAGATGCTTTGTCACTTAAGCCAGCACGGCCGCTCGAGGTAAAAGCGGATACACTTTGGAAATATAAAAAACACGAAAAAAAGCACAGCAACGCGGATGCCTCGTCACGGAAGCCGGCGGGTGCGCTCAAGGTAAAACCGGACGTGCTTGAGAAATACAACATAAAGGAAAGCACAGCAACGCAATGCTTCGTCATGGAAGCCGTCGTGAAGTCAGCAAGGTTCGCCTCGCTGCACCTGCGCAGTGGGGGAATGTGATGTCACCGCCGCAGCACCGTGTGCAATAGGAAGACGTGGTGCGCTGCTTGTAGGAATGTGCTGCGTGAGTGTGAAATCCCCCATCGCTGTCAAGTCTCAGAATACACGGCGCAGCGGCCTGCGCGGCGCACCGCCGCACTCCCTGCCGGCCCTGCGGCCGCTTGTGCTCCTTTTGGCGCTGAGAATGCTTTCGCATTCACAGCTCATAAGAAGTGCTTAGGCGTCCTCGGAATTTTTGTTTCTAAAATATGACTGTTTCATGCCTTGTGTAAATGGGATTCTGGAAGGTTAAATTAAATAACTCAGAAAACTTAAATTGGTTCTCTACAGCATATGGAAGACAGCAAACATAGACAATGTCTAAAAAAGGTTTATATTACAAATACTTGCCAAAGCATTCAGCTTTTTTTGCTTTTAGTAAACTTTCCTAGTTCTTCCACAAACTGAATGAAACTCTCAGTAATCGTGTATTTGTTCAAAAGGTTTATCTTTAAAAATATACCTATAATTTTTTCATTTGCAATATTTCAAAAGATAATTATTCCTACATGATCTAAGTTTACCAAAAGCATTAAAAAATGAGAAATGTATGTTCTTGTAAACCAAAAGGTCAACAAA
The DNA here is from genome assembly GCA_037355805.1 of Ixodes ricinus. NCBI lineage: Eukaryota > Metazoa > Arthropoda > Arachnida > Ixodida > Ixodidae > Ixodes > Ixodes ricinus. The sequence continues at coordinate 41,334 of JAZHYW010042742.1, forward strand.
ATCTGCCAAGACAAATTATTTTTGGGGGACTAGTATCGAGGAATAGATACAACATAAGACCGTGTGCTTCAATAAGTAAGGGCAATGACTTACTGTGCTGGAGGTAGTTGGGCCTTATCACCCAGCTCAAGATGGGGTCGACAGGTTGGCCGTAGGGCTGCTGCTGCCAGGCTGCGCACCAGTGGCACACCGCCATTGCACTTGGGTTCATAGCATCACTGGCAAGACTCTCCAATGCCTCATCAGCAGCACACAGTTTCTTCTGCTGGAGTGTTGTTGCCTCTGCTGGGTCAGGGCCAACCTGGAAGCACAGCGTTTTCAAATTGGGGGCCATCTAAATTCATTGGCTGGCAGGTGGACGAGACAAAAGTTGTTGACGCCAGGAACGGCCAAACTGCAGCTTGCAAGCCGCATGCGGGTCGCTGGTAAGCGTAGCTATTCCACCCTGTCCCCACCCACTAGATCAGAAGGAAAGAGATTTAAAATAAAAGAAAACAGCTTTCATCTTGGCGGGACGACCGCAAAACCACCAAAGGGAATAGTGATACGGAGAAAGAAGAGTGCAACGGCCCACGGCCACAGTGCGTTCGGCTCGCGCTCTGGCTGGCGGTCAGATCAAAACCTAACGTTGGCTCCTCTACTTGGTGCAAGACTTGATATCAACGTAACAATATACGTGAAAAATGCCAACGTCATACCATAAACAAAAAAAGCAGGGGTCAAGAAAAAAAAATCAAAGCGGCAGTTTAACATATATTCGCCTCCAGAGATACAAAAATAAAGATTTCACGGCACATCGCAACATGCAATGGTCGTCTCAATATTTTTGATGCAATTCAAAAACCACTGAGTGATGAAGCAACATTGGGCGGTGCAGCAGTGGGCAGTGCATTCCGTTCTTTGGTTGCTTTAGGGAAAGTCTCAATTTAAAAGAATCATTACAAACACATTAGTGTAGTACCTACGGCGAGCAAGCAATAAGACTTCAACTTCAATTATTGAGGTAATTGGCAAAAAATCTGTACAGCTTATACGTGAAAAAGAAAAACAGGAACGAATATTGTTTGCACCTTGCCATGCATCACATGACAAAATAAAATTCACAATTTGCTTCTTTTTTACAAACTACCACACAAACTGCAACTATGTGCTCGGTGACTGCTTTATACTATATTATACCATGCTCTACCCCATATTGCTCAAACTGCCACTGATCAACACTGACTATAAATTTTCTATAACAATCAGCTCGTTCAGATTTCCATAAAGATCACGATAACGCAGCAAGCTTCTTAGTACAACAGGGAGCTCCCAAAAAACATTTTTAAGGAGCCTAGATATCACACATGTAACAAAATTAATTTTCCACAATGAAAAAAAAAAACATTTGAACACAATATGTAAAGCTGCAAGATGCAGTTTAAGTGGAGAAAGCCCTGCTCTAAGCCCCACCCATTTTCCAAAGGTGATTTAGGTCATTTTGTAAGCACCGCTTCTCAGCTCTCACTTGCAAGAGAAATTAATGACATGCGCAATGTAGGTTTTAAACTTGTTGCTATGTGGTGTGGGAGGCTTTTTTCTATATATGTTTTGTCTAAGAAACAAACAACCTAAATAGAGTCATTACTGTTTGCAAACCTACAACATGGACGCCATCTCCGCTTTGATTTCAAGCAGTAACAAATATAGTTCCATACACCTATACACCACATAGCTTGAGCTCTTTCATTTTATGAGCGCGAGTTGTTTCGCATTTACCAAGACGTTTATGCCGGCAGAAACGGAGATAGAAGAGAGAGACAAGCGTGCAGGAATGTCCGAACGCCGAGCTCTGGTTGGAATAATTAGTGGGTAAACGCAAAGCTAGCTGCCTTTGTCTCCACTGCACTCGTCGAACGCATTCGAATTCCAATGCCTAATGCCGGTGTTTTGCATTTTAACGTATTTGAACAGTGCAGTGGAGACAAAAGCTGCCCTTTTCTCTACTGCACTCGTCAAACGCGGAACACTGGTGTCTGGCGCTTGGCGTTACGCATTCAAACGCAAAGGCAGTTAGCTTTAGGTCTACCTGCTAATCACTAGAACCAAAGCTCGTCGTTCTGACTTCACCGCCGTGCTCTCGTCTCCTCCACTCTCACTTTCTGCCTTCGTAGGAAGATTTTCTAAACTGACATATTTTGGAGCAAACAACTGTCGCAAGTACATGCATTGAGAAGCATTGTGCGTGTGCTTGTTCTCGTAGCAGGACTTGGGTAGGCCTAGCATCCTACGTCAACTTATTTGTTTAAGCTAGCTTGATTTGTTTGTCTGTGTATGTTAATGTTGAATAAAGATGTCAGTTCATGTAAAAGCTGCCCCACTACTATGTGAAGGGATGCAAGCGTCGCAATCGCTACCATAGTTCCAGTACCAACAGGATACCTACAGGCAAACATTTGCGAGCCAACAGGCTGGAAGCAATTGTGTGCTCGCCTGGAAAACAGGTTTGTTCCCGTCATTCCGCTCCAGAAGTTTCGTCACTCTCAAGACTTGAGCAAAGCACCTGGCTTGCAAGAGCGAACATTTTGAGGTCGCATTTTGATTGTGTACCATGATACTCTCTCAGCTGGCTTGTTGATGCAATATGAAAAAACAAGAACAGAAAAGCTGAAAGGACTATGGCTTGCGCATCATGGGACGCCAGAACGTCACTTTCAGGGTCGCGTCTTGCAGATGCTGTAGACAGTGGTAGACAGTTGCAGAGCAGCTGACGATGGCAGACAACGACGGACGCTAACGTTCCGCTGCTCGTACGAGTAGCAGACAGTGTTAGGCGACAGACTAGAGGCACCGAAAGTGTTTGGTGTTTGGCCAAACAGTCAAGCCAATCCAGTACTAATGGGCGGGACCTAAGTTAGACCATGGGCATAGCGCACCTCTGCCTAAATTGTGTTTCGCAACGTAAATATTGCCCAAAAATGCTTGTTTTTTGTGTTTTTTTTTAATTTTTGTTTTTTACAATTGGGCACTTTGAGAAACTGTTTTCTGCGAGTTTTGTGTTCTTTTGAGCAATCTCTTAGTTAATTAGGATTCATGTTTAGAAAATCCGACATGACTGAATAAGCCAGAAAGAAAATCACTGTACAACAGACCTTTTTCAAAACCCCGTCGAGCAACATTGGTAATCGCCATTTATTGGGCACAAAGCGTGTGATTGGAACCGAGTCCTCGCCGAACACCGACATAGCATTCGTTTTCCATGCGAGCTGAGCCGAGTTCATGCCGAACGCTGACGCAGACCTTGTGTCGAACGCACGCTAAGAGTATGTGCCCAAATAATTGCGGACTCCGTTCACAGATGGTGCAGCAGCTACTAGGTGGTGCACACTTTTGAAAAGGTCTACAATCTGTGAAGAAGAAGGAAATACGAGGAACATGCCATATTGATTTACAATTCATTTTTTTTTGTTGCAGACGCCGGTCATTTAGAGGTCTGTGGGTATGTCCAACTCCATGACATATTCCCCCTGGAGCCGAACGCCGCTACACCACCCGTGTGGCGGCCTCTCCACGCCCTGCTGGAGACCAGATTTTCGGAATGTACCATACCCATGCCTGGACAACAGCTTCCAGCTTCTCGATGACTGTGAAATGGCATCCTTGCAGGGTCTTTTTCGTGCCACCAAACAAGGATAACAACCGGGGGCCAGGTCGGGCCACACCCATGCACGACCAGAACATCCAACTGGTTGTACGACGTGTCAGAAGGATAACCGAACCCGATCGGGCGCCAGTCAATCATTGCGTCGTGTGCATTTACGCGAGGCCATGATTGACCGGAGCCTGATCAAGCTTGGCCGTCGCACATCGTGCAACCAGTCGGACGTTTGATTGCGCATGCATAAGGCCTGACCGGACTCCCAGTGGTTATCACCTGTTCGGTGGTATAAAAAAAAACTGCGAGGATGCCATTTCATGGTCACTGAGAAGCTGGAGGCCGCTGTCCAAGCGCGGGTGCAAGACACCCCCAAAAAGTGATTCCAGCTTGGCATGGAGAAGCTGCCACGCAGGTGGTGCAAGGGAATTCGGAAGCAGGGGAGTTTGTCGAAAAGGTAGAGATGCGTACATGTACAGCAAACAAATTAATTGTAAATCAATATGATACGCCCCTAGTAGTGTATTTACACATGGCTGTGCATAATACCGACACCTACCAGATTTTAAAATGTAAAACTCTACTTGGATAAGAGTAAAAAGCCACATGCATCTAATTCAAAACAATCAGTAAATAATATATGCATACCTTGGCTCTCCAATGTATTTTGGGTGTTGGGAGGGAGCCTGTTCATGGTGGGCAGCAGCGGCAGAGGTTAGCAGTGGCCTCAACTTCCATGGCGAGGAAGGACACCGAGATTGCACGCAGGAGCTGCACCTGCAGGCCACACAGCACTGGGCAAGCCGGTTAAAAGAGATTATTCTGTCACCATGAGTTCGGAGATAGAGAGAGGACTAATAAAATATATTGGGAAGTTTGCACGAGGTCAGGAATATTCCATTTTCAGATATTGCCAGTAAGAGAGGCTTGCGTATGAGAATATGTGAGCGCGTGCTCAAGCAAGTAGGCACTCCCTCCGGTGTGGAAGCTAGTACCTATTAGCTCTGTTGAGCTGCCAGTGACCTAGATTGAGTACTCTCAATGTCCCTTCTGTGCTCATTGTGGCTTATCTCTTGCCCCCAAGTTTGTCCAAAGCTTCTTCCCTGTCCTTCAGTAATGTTTGGATGGGGCTGTTGTTGACAGTCAGTTGCACCTGTTGGCATCAATATTGGAGAAATGGAGAAATTCCAGATGTATTAGAGCTTGACCTTTTCGAGATAAAACCTATGTAATTAAATTGTTTGTGAAAAGTTTAGGATTAAGGCATCATTAATGCACTCATACCAAAGATTGCACTTTCTCGGATACCTCTAAGATTTGTAGGAGTTCACCTCCTTTCCTTGGGCCAGGACAGGTTAATGGAGTTTAAACCTAGCCGGTTCCGCGTGATGAACCCCCATTCAATGATCGGCTGGCAGAGAACATAAACACCCACCAGAGCCCTCGACGAACACTGAGGATTCACACGTAGTCAGGGTGTCTAGCGACCGGAAAACCGTAAAAAACAGGAGTTGTCAGGAAATTTTAATTGTCCGGGAAAAATCAGAGAATTGTCAGGGAAATTATCAGCAAGCGAGCTCCAGTCAAGGAAAATGAGCTGGAAACGCCATTGACACTTCCCTGAGCAAAGGCTCAGACGACTGGGGGCAGAAAAATAGGCAATACTGCTTAGAGCGAGACGCTGGCTCTGCTCATCCGATGCAGTGTGTGCTACCCGATGCACAGAGAACAGCCGACAAATTCAGTCCAAGCCATGCATTGGATTGGATTAATCCAGTTAAAGCCACTAGATTTAGTAACAAATGGGAAAGCCGCAGACCGCAATTCAATCCAATCCGATCCGAAAGTATCCGAAAGTGCAGCGTCACAGTGAGTGCGCATCTGGCGGCTATCGGCCATACATTCGGTTATTGACATGTGTCGTTGAGTGTCGTGTCTCCGGAAGTGGCCTCTTCGTTGACAATGTCGGCGGCAAGAAAGTGCTTGTTTAATCCGGACTGAATGAATCCGAGTATATCGGAATATGCAAGTTGGATTAAGCTTGTGCAAAGTGATCCTCACGGGGCTCAGTGTCTCAATGTGCCGCATAAATGTTTTCTTTGAGCAACATGGGAAACACGGCAGTTTCCAGTCATGCATCGAGCAAAAAGCACTTTGCTGCTTTGGAAGTCGCAGTCAATCCGTTCCCAATCTGGACTTCTGTCATTTTTTCACGGCAGCAATGAACGCTTCGGCCAGATGTAGCGGAGACCGCACATGTGCCCCTGAGGAGCCTGCAGCCACCACAACAAGCAGTGAAGACGTTGATGAGCGGCTTTTTACTAAAGAGCGCTGTGACAAAGGCCGAAATATTTGATGCTTAAACTCGATAGCGATTCACGGATCCCTTTGTTCTACAGCAGCATCGGCCTCAGTCGTCCCTCTCATGTTTCCCGCATGGGGAGTTGCTGCAAAACTTCAGTTAGCGAAGGACAAGATAGGATATACCATCTGCCATGGTTTCGTGCCCTACTTTCAGGATAAGCTTCTATCAAGCCTCTGTGAGTGCATTGTATTAGCAGCTTCGTTTGTGACGAGTCTATCAACAAAGTGACTGCGAAGCCAACAAATGGATGTGCTTGTCGAATATTGGGGACGACACTACCAATAGCACTGCTGAAGGCACAGTGACCTCACTTCATGCTTCCTGGCCCACACCTATGCGGCGCGGAGCGCTCTACAGGGGGTCAGGGAATTTCACCTGAAATTGTCAGGAAAACCTGGAAAAGTCAGGGAGATTTCAAGATAATATTTTGCTAGACACTCTGGTAGTATTGGTGCATCCATTACTCACCACCACCGTGGGCGCCAAGCTGCAACTACATGAATCGAATGGCACGAGCCTTGAGCAACCGAGACAACATCAACGCAAGCATTGCAAAAGAAAAAGAAAAAAAAACTCGAGCAGGCACAACACATCAACGCTGTCAGTATGCACATGACCTTGCACACCTTGCTTAAGGGCCGTTAATATTCGATCCAAGGAATCCTCAGAACAGTTTTCCGGCAAGTGGAGCGAGTTCTTTAGAATATGGTGGAGTAATGCTGCGGAAGAAAAGGACAGCATCATTATCACCCTTAACTTCCATGCAGTCCTGTTGACCTCAGTCACGATGACCATGGCTCGGCTCAATGCAATGTCGACTACTTGCTGGCTCAGGCTTCGGCTCCAACGACCTTCATTCTGCAACTGGAATCTACCGTGTCAAGAGAGCTTGTCCACTCCACATTATGCCTCTTGTGGGTAGTTTATTCAAGAGCTGATTTCTTACATGGCATGAGCGAACGTTTGAGAGTGATAGCACATTACAAAGCGGGTAACAAATGAAAAGCCAGCCTCTGTCAGCATGTGGTAAACCGACTGGTGATTAAACTTCAACTTAAATCTGGATATCATTGCTATGCATTTTGCTTGAGAAATTTATGTCATATTTTGCTGGGGAGCCTACCAAAGTTGTTATTAACAGCCTGATTATTCTAGCCTGAAATAGTTGACAACATTTATATGCCCGTATGCTTTGTAACCTAGCTTGATCTACTTGACATGTGTGGACAGACAGGTGTAATAAGCTTGGTTCCTCTTAGCTGGTTTTCTATTTCCTTGACAAGCACAATAAATAGGATGCAGCTAGAGTTGCATGAGGTGTATTTCGTATGAAGCTCCAAATCTCTAGATGAATGCTACTTAATATGTCTGGCTAAGCAAAGAACAGAAAACCAGCTGAAAGGATCAAAATAATTACATCTAAAGTACATCCAACGCACTAAAGAGCACATTGGTGCTCTTGCATTTCAGACGCAGTCTTTGGCTGGGGGACTACCACACAGTAACAATAAGGACCCTTCGCTGCACCTGTTCCATTCCAAAGCCAGTGGCGGATCCAAGGGGGGGGGGGGGAGGCGACGGGGGCGGCCGCCCCCTCTTTTCCCCCTTCTCGGAGAGAGGTGACATGGGTGGACCCCTTGCACAAGAAAGAATGGGAGAATAGTATCCTTAAAAATTTTCCGCCCCCCCGCCCCCCCCAAAACGGAGTTCTAGATCCGCCCTGTTCAAAGCAGCGGAGTTGGGGTGTGACCTGAAGCAAGTAACTGAAGGTCCTCCGACGACAGGCATTTAACGTAAAATAAGTTAGTTTTATTCGCCTATAATATGCACAAATTTTTACTTGGACAGCTTTAACGTAGACTGCAGTTCCTTTAGTGCCAGTTTTCCCCTTGCAATATGCATCTTGATGAAGTCCTGGAAATATGAACGAGACGTAACTAAGCATTTAGTGGGAAGGCACCCCGTGGGCGGAGTTGAAAACAGATTGCGTCCCCTTTGCAAGCAGAAGTCGTGATGATCAAGCTCACCTCGTCTTGTAACCCCTTGTTGTTTTCAATATCGTGCCTGGCCCACATGCGAAGTTCTTTCCTCTGGCTTTCATCGGGCACATTGCGAATCGTTCGCAAAGCGTCCCTGTACAGCTTCAGCACTTGTTGCCGCAGCATGAACTGAAACATAATGATTATGCTATCACCACCCACAGATGAACACACTTGACAAACATCAGACGGGCTTTTCTTTCGGGCAAATTACCGATCAGAACGCACTTGTTTCAGAGAACATCGTCTTCATGCTGGAGGGCGCCATGTTGTTTGTTATCCTCAAGACCAGGCAACCAGAAAACATCCCAAAATGTTTATAAATACAACCTTTCAAACTTTCTGCGCCCTCCCTTATGTTTTTTTTTATTTAGTTTTTATATACGCTTGTTTTGAATGGGTGGATATATATTTAGAGCTGAACCAGCAGTGCGCCGGTCGCATTTCAACCGTGGGCGGCGTGGCGGTCGTTTTCGGTCGGCGGCGTCGGCGGCGCAGCGCCGTCGACGCATATTTATTGGCGGCTGCGTGTGGTTGTTTTTGGTCGACGGCGGCGGCGTCCGACCAATATGCGTCGGCAACGGCGGCGCGAAATTCAAGAACCAAAGGGGCCTTTGCATTGCGACATACCGTTAAAGTTAAAACGTCGGAATCAAACTTAACACGCTTTCATCTTGAATTTATCTGAATAAAAGCATCGACATTTACATTAAGAAACTAGAAACTGATATGGCACGTAATTTTGACTATTATTTTTTCTGTATTTAGCATAGTGACAATGGTTAGGCTGATTGGAGTAAACTTTTGGCAAGTGAGACGCATGAGCTTTACAAATACTAACTACGCCTGCCCTGCCACCGCAGCAAAGAACAAAAAATGGGCGGCTACAAGAAAGCGATTCACTTTTTTTCAGTTGAATTATTTGTGCTTCGCATGAACATATCGGACATTAAACTTTCTGCCGGGTATCGGATATTAACATCGAACAAGATAGCAACGCTTTGTACTTGTAAATGACAGGTTTTCTACGTTTTCTAAGAGAATGTGTCATTTCGCCCTGAAGATTATATTTTATTTAAAGAAACATGCCGAGAAAAAAAAAAACGTGTTTTATTCAACTAAAAAAATAATATATATATATATACATTGTCCGAACGCTTAGCCTCAGCCTAGACGTAGAGATAGTGGATCGGAGCATATGCCAGTTTCAGAGCTTGCCGCTATCCGATTAAAAGGTCATGAGCGCTTTTCAGAAATTTTTAATTAGAAAACGGAACCCGTTCCCACGATGTTTGCCATTCATTCGCGGGCTCCGTTGATTGTCATTCCCTAATTGAAAATTTCTGAAAATCACGAGAATAACGTTTTAATCAAACACCTGGGTACTTATATACCAGCGGGCCGCAAGGGCAGGTTGATACTTCGTATTCTACTTGAGGCCTCCTGTGTTGAAGATTTGTTTAGGTACTACAACTTACGAGTGCAACTGGATGGCGCGGAAACTTCCCACCAGTTTCTTAAACACATCGGAGCCACGAACTCCTAGCTCGCAACGAGCTTGATCTAACCGGTTGGACCCGCCTTTAGACATATTTTCGACGCTACTGTGATATGGCAGCGATACACTCTAAGGATCCAGAGGAGAAACCTGCCGATCTTATGGGAACTGCGGAATAAGGGGAACCCAGGAGAAATCTCTTCGGCTGTCCCTCAGTCTTTTTTTCTTTTTCTTTGTACTTCCATTGACACTACCACACGCTATATATTCCTTCCTCCCCCCCCCCCCCCCCAATAACGTATCTCTCCCAATTGTACAGTTTCTCTACCGTCTAAAAAAAAACCAATAGTCAAAAAGGAAAAAGAAAAGACGAATTGTTTAGCAGAACCTAACAACTCTATCATTTTTTTTTATAACTTCGGGAGACTTTAATTATATCGTTCGGTTATGACAATCTCAACTGCAGAAGACCTTCGCTAAAAGCTGACTGGATGGGGTTGGGTCCACACCAGGGTTGGGCAGTATCGCGATACAAATGTATCGCGATAGTATTTTAGAGATACATTTCGTATCTGTATTTCTGTATCGCGATACATTTTTTCACCAGTATCTGTATTTCTGTACTGAAATACTGGAATGTTTCTTTGTATCGCGATACAATCAGGATGAAATGTATTTCGTTACATTTCTTAAAAATACATGACCTAGCGCCTTTCTTTTTTCTTTCTTTTTCTGAGGGTTCTGTAGTGGTCGCGTAGGGCCATTACGAAGAGGTGGAAAGAGACAGGAAAAGCTACGATGAAGACAGCGCCTCGAAAGGCCTGTAAAGATGCTGAAAAGGCTTACATTGCCGGGCGCGTGGGCCGAAGGGTGCCGAGGTGCGGGGCCCAAGGCGGGAACCCTGACGAAAGAAAGAACGTCACACCAGCTCGGAGTTTTCGTGAAGACTCTTATTGTCGTCACCAGCATACAAACATTTCAGATCCGCGGGGATCAACACGGACAAGTGGCGCCATCTAGTTGCAGCGCCACACACCATGACTTCTTGCGCCATCTAGCTTGTTGATGGCACACTACATCTTTTCCCCCTTGAAGAAATGACTGTTGGATAAATTGCTACGAGACCCAAAAGAACAGCTTACTCTTTTACAACCACATGGAAAATCACACGCACACAAAATCCTACCGACCATTCACTACAAGCAAAATATTTATGAAGTGGTCGGAGAAAATAAGAATAAAGAGATACATTTGAAAGGTATGATCATCGATGCTACGCTTTGTACTATGTCGAGCATAACTCAGTTCTACTGAAAAGCGCTCTCTTCACTGCAACCAAAAATGTCACTGACGAGTCCTTTGAAACAAAAATATCACTTTCAAACATCTCACTTTACGACGAGTCCTTTGAAACAAAAATCTCACTGTATGACGAGTCCTTTGAAACAAAAATAACACTTTCTCCTCCACAAGTGAAATGAATGAATAGTCCCTAGAAACATAAACAATAACACTCACTTCCACGAGTAAAATGACTGTCTGACTAGTCCTTGGAAACATAAAGAATAAGATTTTAACTTCAAATACACTTGAGAAGTGCGAAGAAATCTATTTGTTCACATCTACACTATAAAAACACACTGCACTCAATGAAATTGCAAACCATTATTACTTAAGTCCCAAAGTTATTTTCAAAGGCATCCTTGGAGTACATATCTACTAGAAAATCACGAAATTTTTCGGGAAGTCGTCTAAGCCGCGTTGGGCGTCGTGGAGAGTTTGATGGGGATACTGGTGGAAGTGAAAGTGTTATTATTTATGTTTCTAGGGACTATTCATTCATTTCACTTGTGGAGGTGAAAGTGTTTCAAAGGACTCGTCATACAGTGAATTTTGTTTCAAAGAGACTCGTCGTAAAGTGAGATGTTTGAAAGTGATATTTTTGTTTCAAAGGACTCGTCAGTGACATTTTTGGTTGCAGTGAAGAGAGCGCTTTTCCAGTAGAACTGAGTTATACTCGACATAGTACAAAGCGTAGTGATCATACCTTTCAAATGTATCTCTTTATTCTTATTTTCTCCGACCACTTCATAAATATTTTAGCCATAGTGAATGGTCGGTAGGATTTTTGTGTGCGTGTGATTTTCCATGTGGTTGTAAAGAAGTAAGCTGTTCTTTCGGAGTCTCGTGGCAATTTATCCAGCAGTCATTTCTGCTAAGGGGGAAAAGTGTAGTGTGCATCAACAAAGCTAGATGTCTAAAGTGAAACGCTGCAACTAGATAGTATTATTGTCCGTGTTGTCCCACGTAGAATCTGTGGATGTTTGTATACATGCTGGTGGCTGACAATAGAGTCTTCACGAAAATCAGCTGTGGCGATCTCTTTCGTCGGGTTCCGCCTTGGGCCCGCCTCGGCTCTTCGACCTGGCGCCGATCAATATGCTTTTCAGCACCGGCAGACGCTCGAAGATGTCTTCATCGTAACTCTGTCTCTTTCCGCCGTAATGATGCGGCAGAGAAGAAAAAGAAATCAAGGTCATGTATTTTTAAGTATGGCAATACATTTCCTCGTTATATGTAATACAAAGAAACATTCCAATATTTCAGTACAAATGCAGATACAATATATCTCTAAAATACTGCTCATGTCACATTTATGACAACATTTTGCCCAACAATGTATCCCAGTCAGCAGCTTAGATGCTCTGCAGTGAAAATTGTCATAATAGTATATAGTCTCCCGAAATCATAAAAAAATGATAAATTGTTAGGTTCTGTAAACAATTCGTCTTTTTTTTTCTTTTGACTATTAGTTTTAGACAGCAAAATAATACAGTGGGAATACGTGTGAAGAAAGGAAGGAAGGAATATATAGCGTGAAATGGTATCAATGGAAGTACAGAAAAGAAAAGACGGATAACCCAAAGTTTCTCCTGAACTCACGATTCCCGAATCGGCAGAGTTTCTCTAGATCCTTTAGAGATATCACTCACAATGAAATATGTCAGTAGATCGTTACAACTAGGAAGTCGTAACCGATGTATTTAAACTGTGTCCATATAAATAGTGTAATTACCTAAACAAATCTTCAATACAGGCCTCAAGTAAATACGAAAAATCAACTATACATATATTTAAGTACCAGATATTTGATTAAAACGTTATTCTCGTGATTTTCAGAAATTTTCAATTTAGAAATTGACAATCAGCAGGCCCTCAAATGAATATCAAGCATGTCAGGCAGGTTCCATTTTCTGAGTAAAAGGGTATGCTCATGACCTTTTAATCGGATAACGGCAACTCTGAAACTAGCATATGCTCCGATCACTATCTCTACGTCGTAGTAAAAACGTTCATTTAACATGCATATATATACCTTTTTTGGTGGAAATAAAACTTTACGTTTTTTCTCGGCATGTTTCTTTAAATAAAGTAATCTTCGAGACAAGTATGACCAACGTAAGAAAACCTGTATCAGAAATACAAAGCGTGCTATCTTGTTCTATGTTAGTATCCGTACCACTCAATTTAATGTCCGATATATTCATGCGAAAACAAATAATTCAACTGAAAAAAGTGGATCCGCTTTCTTGTAGCCGCCCATTTTGTTCTTTGCTGCGGTGGCGAGAACAGGCGTAGTTAGTATTTGTAAAGCTCATGCTATCACTTGCAAAAGTTCTCAATCAGCTAACCATTAATCACTTAATAAATAAAATAATAGTCAGAGTATAATTTATCAGTTTCTAGTTTCTTAATGTAAATGTCGGTACTTTATTCAGACAACTACAAAATCGCAGTTAAGCCCATTCACTATGTAAGGCCTTTGGTTCTTGTTTGCCGCTACTCCTTTGGACGCACTGCCGGCGCAGCCCTCAATAATATGCGTCGACGGAGCTGCGCCGCCCGTGTGGCCTGAAAAGCGACGCCGCCCGCGGTGACATTTCCTATACAATTCAACTCTAAATATATATCCACCCCATTCAAAACAAGTATATATAAAAACTAATAAAAAAACATAAGAGAGGAACAGAAGTTTGAAAGGTTATGACTATAAACATTTTAAGGATATTTTCTGGTACTGGTCTTGAGGATAACAAACAGCATAGCGCCCTCCCGGCCCCTGAGACGAATGTCTCTGAACAAATTCCTGATCGATAATACAAATGTTTATCCAAATGTGTTCATCTGAATTGAAGTGATAGCATAATCATTATGTTTCAGTTCATCTGCGCTGTAAATGCTGAAACAATACAGGAGACGCTTTGCAAGCGGTGTAATGCTAAAATGAAACCAGAGGAAAGAACTTCATGTAGGCCAGACACGATGTGAAAACAACAAAGGTTGCACAAAAGACAGGTGAAAATCACGACACTGCTTGCAAAGAAATCTATTTTGAAAATTACTAAATGCTTAGTTGCATCTCGTTCATATTTCAAGGTTTCATCAAGTGCATATTGCAAGGGAAAACTGTCACTAGGAACCGCGAGTCTACGATTAAAGCTGTCAAATAAAAATTTGTGCATGGTATATAGGCGGAAATAAAACAACTTATTTTACGTTAAATGTCGTCGGAGGGACCTTCGGTTACCTTTCAGGTCACTATTCCTGCTGGCGGCAACTCGACCTGGGGGGGGGGGCGTGTGAAAATTTTTGGGCCTCTCTCTGACTCTACTGTGAAGAGTCCACTACGTAAAATTTCCCTCGGAAGAAAGGAAAAGCGAAGGGCGCTGCCAATGTCCCCCCCCCAGGTCGCCATGGCTAATGAACAGCGTCGCGAAAGCGTCCCACTATTGTTAACTGTGATCCTGACTCAAGGAACTCGTCGAGGCAAGAGGCCTCAATGTCGCTGTGGTGATGCCTTTCAGATGTAATTATTTAATCCTCAGCTGTTTCTGTTCTTTTCTTAATCAGTACAATGAAGCATTCAGCCTGAATAGACCTGAACTCCATCTGAAATACACCTCATCTGTCTAACGCATCCTGACTGTGCTTGTCAGAAAACAGCTAAGGAACCAAGCTTATTACACCTGTCTATCCACACATGTCAAACTAGCTAGATTTACAAAGCATGCGAACATAAATATTGTCAACTATTTCAGGTAGAATAATCAGTAATTAATAACAACTTGTGGCTCTAACAAAAATACTGACAAATTTCTCAAATAAAATGCATACTGTGATATCAATTTAAGCGAGATTTAATGCCAGTCGGTTACCGCATGCTGACAGAGGCAACTTTCATCGCTCTCAACGTCCGCTCATACCATGTAGAAATCAGCTTTAAAACTACAAGGCATATTGGGTGGACAAACTCTCTTGACGCGGTAGATTCCAGTCCAGAATGAAGATGCGTTGGAGCGAAGCCTGAAAAATGTCGGTATTACGTGAAGCGGCCATAATCATGCGTGACTGAGTCAACAGAACTTTGCATGGGGTAAAGGTGATAATGATGCTATCCTTTCTTCCGCTTGTATTACTCCACCATATTCTAAAGAATTTCGCTCCACTTGCCGAGCTGTCTGGATTCCTTGGTCGAATATTGACCATAACAGGTGTAAGCTGTGCGTGGCTGCATATACAGCGTTTTCTTTGCATCTTGCGTGATCGATTTGCTCAGACTTCATTACATTCATTCATCTTCCAGTTACAGCAGCTCCAGTGGTGAGTAATGGATACACTGGCACTACCGAGTGTCTAGCAGATATTGTCTTAGCTCCTGACTTTCAGGTTTTCTGACAATTTCAGGTGAAATTCCACAGCACTGTAGGCGTCAGCTCCCCTCAGGTGAGCCAGGAAGTGGTACTGTGCCCTTCAGCAATTGCTGTGGTAGTGAATCCCAATATTCGACAAGCACATGCAAGTCACTGTGTCGATTAAGCAGGCAACTGCAATGCACTCTGGCGAGAGGAGAACTGATAGAAATACGAAGCCAAGTCTGCAGATATGTAGATATTGCTATCTTGTCCTTCGCTTCTTCAAGTTTGCAGCTGAAAATGAGGAGGGCGACTGAGACTGACTCTTTCTTTATGAGATCCGTAATCTGCTCAGTTTAAGCATCAAGATATTTCGGCCTTTATCTGAGATAAGCGGCTCATCAGCATCTTTAAAACTGTTGTGGTAATACCTCAGGTACTGTCGTCTCATACATCTATCAAGCATTCATTGCATGAAAATAAGTGTTGGGCTGAACTGCGACTTCAAGCAGCAAAGTGCTTTTGCTTCCGATATGACTGGAGAGCTGCCGTGTTTCACATGTTGCTCAAGAAAACAGCGTCTTCCTGTATGAATCACTACTGCTTTAATCCAACTTGCGTAATTCCGATACCGATCTCGAGCAGATAAACAAGCCTCTGCATGACATTGTCAGCAATGCTTCGAGCTGCGACCTCAGACATCAGCAGCGAATGTATGGCGAATGGCATGAATGCGCGCAGCGCCACCGGACTACTCGGTGGGCCAATTATGACCATTTCCATTTGTTACTAATCTGATGACACAACTGGATTAATCAATCCAATGCATAATAGCTAATTTAATCGACTGATGGCAGCGATCTAAACGTATTGCCAGTACGTCGAAAACCTTTAATACAGGGAAGTCAATGGCGATTTCAACTCATTTTCATGACAAATTTTTTGACAATTTCTGACAATTCTGTTTTCCTGATTTTAAATTTCCTGTGCAATTCAGTTTTCTGGTTTCCAGTCATTAGATACCCTGATGCGTGGATGAATCCTCGAGGAAGTGTTAAAATTAAATTTTTAAATTAGTGTTTATGTTACTCTGCCAACAGTGACATCATTAGTTTAATCATAGTAATAGGTTTAAACTCATTAACTAATCCTGGCTAGAGAGGAGGTGAATACCTACAAATTAAGAATATCGAAAGTATCTTGGTAGTCATTGATGCCTTAATCCCCAAACTTTTCTGTTTAATTTAATTATAGATTTTATCACCAAAGGTCAATACAACCATCTGGAAATTTCTCTATTTCTCAATATATTGTGCCCACAGCAGAGTGCAACTGACTGTCAACAGCAGCTACATCCAAACATTGCTGAAGAGGACGGGACTGGACAAACTGAAGCAGAGATAAGCCACAATGAGCACAGAGAAGAGACATTGAAATTATAATCTAGTCCAACATCCAGCAAACAATAGATACTGCTTCCACACGGAAAGTACTGCTGAGCTCTGTATCTCCTACATATTCTCATGCGTAAGCCTCCTTACTGTAATAGATATTCTGACTACCGATGCAAAACACCCCAATATATTTTATTAATCCTCTCTATCTCAGAACTCATGGTGACAGAATAATCTCTTTTAACCGGCTTGCCCAGTGTGGCCACTGCAGGTGCAGACATGCGTGCCTCGATGCCATTGTCCCTTCCTGGAAGTTGGGCACCGCTCTCTCCCTCCCAAAATAAAAGGTATGCATATAATGCACTGATTGTTTTGTTAGACAAATATTGACTTTATAACTATCAAGTAAGTTTACATTTTAAAGTAGTGTCATTGTTATACTGCAACCAATGTGTAAATACACTGCAGGGCGTATCTGTTGATTTACAATTAGTTTGTTTGCTGGCCATGTCTCCTCTACCTTTCGACAAACTCCCCTGCTTCCGATTCCCTTACTCACCTGCGTAGCAGCTCTCCATGCCAAGCCTAGAATCGCACAGAGATGTCTTGTTACCAGCAGACAACGGCCCTCAACTTCTCAGTATTCATGAAATGGCATCCTCGCGGGTTTTTTTATACCACAGACAGTGATAACCACTGGGAATCAGTCAGGCACCTTATGCATGCGCAATCAAACGTCCACGATGGTGCACGATGTGCAGCAGTAAACTGATCAGGCTCAGTCAATCATGGCACCATGCAATAAATCTGCAGCTTATAATGATTGACTGAAATACATTCAATTCAGTTAAAGTCAGTACAACCAGTTAGATCTAATTCGATGCACATGGAATTAATATATATCAACATCCCTTGTTGTAGCAAAGACCTGCAGGATGCCATTTCACAGTCATCGAAGCCTAGGCATAGGTATAGTACATTCCTAGTTCCAGCAGAGGCGTGGAGAGCCGCCACGTGTCATGTCATGGAGACAGACATACCCACAGATAAATGACATCCCAACAAAAAAATTCTCAAAATAATGCTCTTTGTTCACCATTATTTCCTTCTTCTTCACAGATTGTAGACCTTTTCAAAGTGATGTGCACCCGCAGGCACCATCTGTGGGCGAGTCGCAGTATTTGGGCACATACTCTTAGCGTCGTCATTTGATCTCGTCAGCCGGCAATGAACTTCGGCTTCGCCGGAAAGCGAATGCTATGTCGATGACCGGCGGCGTTTCGGTTTCAATCACCCAGCATGTAATAAATGGCGTTATGTTGCTCGGCATGAGAATTTTAGGTCTGGGGCTTTCTTTCTGGCTATTCGAATGCATGTCGGGCCCTCACAAACATGAATCCTTAGAGATTGCTCAAAGAACACAAAACTTCACTTGAAAACAGTTTCTCAAAGTATAGGCAAACACAAACAAATACATTTAGATAATATTCGTGCAGCCTGAACAGGAAGATGCTGCCCATGGTCTAACTAGGTCCCTTACCATTGGGCTGGATTGTGACTGTTTGTAGAGCACCAAACACTTTATTGCCCTGTCGCTAACAGTATCTGCACAAATGCAGTACAGCGGAACGTTAAATCCGTGGGTATCCTATATCAGCTGCTCTGGCTATCTACCACTATCTACAGCATCTGCAAGGCGACCTTGTGGCGTTCTGAAAATGATCCATGTAAGCCATAGTCCTTTCAGCTTTTCTGTTCTTGTTTTTCATGTACATCAACAAGCCAGCACTGAAATTAATCATGATACAATCCAAGTCATTCTCAAAATGTGCATCTTACAGCCAGGCCAGCCTTCAGAATGCTGAGTAAACGAAAACTCTGCGCTTGAAGTGGGCTGAAACCTGTTTTCAGGCGAAGCACAGGCTTCCAGCCTGGTGAGCTGGCTGCATACACTTCTGTAGGTATTTTGTGTACTGGAACTATGGCTATGACTAGGCATCTGCATCCTTCATAGTAGTAAGGGCAACACATGAACTGACATCTTTATTCAACCACCAGACAAACAAATCAAGCTAGCTTAAACAAATAAGTTGGCATGGATGCTAGGCCTACCCAAGTCCTGCTCTGAAAAGGGCAAACACTGCATACAATGTAATCATATGCGACAGTTATTTGCTCCAAAATATGTCAGTTTGAAAATCCTCTGAAAGGCAAGAAATTGAATTGAAGCGAACGCATTAGTCAAACGGCAACTGGTCAGTGTAGTGAATATAACTGCGCTGCGTTAATCTGGCGTAATTCCCTCGTCATTCATGGCTGAAAATTAATGAGAAAAGGGCAGCTTTGTCTGCTGCTGTTCAAATGCGTTAAAATGCAAGCTGCAATACGTAGACGTGGGAACCAGTCTTTCGGCAATATCGAAATGAACAAAGACAGCTAACAACATTACCCACAATTATTCAACCGAAGCTTCGGCGTTGACATTCCTGCCTTTAAATCTCTCTTC
Organism: Ixodes ricinus; assembly: GCA_037355805.1. NCBI lineage: Eukaryota > Metazoa > Arthropoda > Arachnida > Ixodida > Ixodidae > Ixodes > Ixodes ricinus. The sequence goes on from JAZHYW010042742.1 coordinate 60,463, forward strand.
TATCGTTTCTACACTTTGAAATCTTGGCTAAATCTTGGCTCTATGAAGAGCTCAAGCCAATGATGTATAGGTGTAATAATTATATTTATTTTTACTTGAAATCAAAAGCAATGAAGATAGCATTATGTTAACAGATTTGCAAACAGTAATGACTCTATTTGTTGTTTGTTTCTTAGACAAAACATATATAGAAAAAGCCTCCCACACCACATAGCAACAAGTTTAAAATTACATTATGCATATCATTAATTTCTCTTGCAAGTGGCTACAAAATGACTAAATCGCGAAAATAGATTAGAGCTTAGAGCAGAACTTCTCCACTTAAACTGCATCTTATAATACTACATATTGTGTTCAAATGTTTTTTTTCATTGTGGAAAATTAATTTTGTTGTAATAGGCTCTTAAAAATATGTTTTTTGGAATACTATATATTTATACTAGAAACTGCTCGTTGGAGTCATTGTCTTTATGGAAATCTGAAACTGTGTATAGAAAATTTATAGTCAGTGTGTCCAGTGGCAATTTAGTATTAAACGTAGTATAATATAGTATAAAGCGGTACGAGCACATAGTTGCGGGCAATGTGGATTTGTAAAAGAAGTAAATTATCATGATGCATGGCAAATTAAACAATATTACGTTCCTGTTTTTCTTTTCAGAATAAATTTTGCCAATTACCTCAATAATTGAGATTAATCTTGTACTTATGCATGCGTAGTACTACACTAATGTTTGTAATGATTCTTTAAATGAGACTTTCCCTAAAAACAACCAAAGGCTTGTTGCCTGCTGCGCATTTATGCATCACTCAGTAATTTTGAATTGCATCAAAAATATTGAGCGACCATTGCATATTTAAGCGAAGCTGTCCATAATCTTTATTTTAATATCTGTATATGTTAAATACATCTGATTTTTTTCTTGACTACTTTTTGTTGTAATATGTGATGGCACATTTTCGTATGTACGTTGATATCAAGTCTTGCACAAGTAAGTAGCGTTAGGTACGATCGACGCAACAACATGGCGAGCGCCTGTGGCGTGGGCGTGCACTCTGGGGGGGGGGGGGGGGGGGGGGGGGGGGGGGGGGGGGGGGGGGGGGGGGGGGGGGGGGGGGGGGGGGGGGGGGGGGGGGGGGGGGGGGGGGGGGGGCTGTTGTTTTTGGCGTGGTGCGGTGGTGTTGATTTGTCGTGAAAAAAAAAAAACGTTTGTCTGCGGTGGTATCTGTGTTCTGTTGGTGAAAAAATGGTGGTGGTATGTTGGCGTGGTTGTATCTATGAAAAAAGAAAAAAAAAAAAAAGAAGAAAGCGCCTTTTTTTTTTTTTTTT
>JAZHYW010042744.1:0-17917 GCA_037355805.1 Ixodes ricinus
GCCTTGAGCTTCCGTGCTTTTATCTCGGTTTCGGTTTCGATCAGTTGAGTTTTTTTATTTCATTAAAAATTTGTCAGCCTTTACACTCTGGCGAAGAAGGAAGACCAGCGAAGCGGTACTATAGTGGGAATGAATTAATGGCCTGCCGCTAGTCGGCAAGCGAGAGTGGAAGGGCTGGAAAGGTCGCCGCCATCTATGAGCAACGGCGGCGACCAGACAACCGCCAAGCCGGTTGTCTTGTTGCCGCTGTCGCTAGTAGATGGCGGTAGCTGTCTAGAGTTTTGTGTCGAGATTTGTTTGCCCATGCACACGATACTGGGGAAACTAGCCTTAACAGCTCCGCTGTAAAATATACGTGACTCGGTAGCTAAATATTGACTGGGTAGTCTTCAGACGTCATGTTAGATCGCCTGGCAAAAGAAAAAATTAGTAGCGTCAAGTGTTCGATATGGACCGATTTTTTTTAACGTGGCCGCCAGTGGTGGTCGGCGCTAGCCACGCTAGCCACGCCAAGCCAGGCGCGCCAGAGACGGGCCTCTCTACAGTCCAGCTTCCACGCCGTCGGGCATCGACGCGGGGACTGCGTAGCGCATTCGCATAAGGAATACTTAGAGGGATGGATGAGCCCTATAGTAATATAGCGTCGTAGAGTTATACAATTTTCAGAAAACTCTGACTAGTCTGTAGTTCCGGCGCGTTCGTCAGCCTCGAGATCATCTGGTGGGCTAGTTGTTTGAAAATTCGTTGCGTGTAAGCATAGGAAGTGCTCTGATTTGTTTAGCCACACCAAAATCCTAAAACGCTTCGAAGGAAGAACTCGTGAGCAGTACGAGGCACAAGACATTCTGCCCAGTGCAGATGTCTGCGTCAGCGCGCCTGTCAGTGGCCTAGCCACAAAAATATTTTGATTACCTCAATCTCAGTTCTTGACGACTCCTGGCCCTCTCTGACGTTTCAGTTGATTCTTTTAGTTTTAGTTTTGGAAGGAGCACTCAATGAAGCACGACTCTGGATGAAGATCTTGAAGGCGCACAGCACTGGAGAGTTATTCGCTAAGCACAATTGTGTTTAGTGTAATACAGTCATCGCGAGTCTACCTTCAATCACTTGTCACGTTTTGATAGTTTTGAAGACGAGAGTCTGTATTTACAATAGAAATAGTATGATAGACGATCAATGAACCCTGTATTTTGAAGAAATATTTCCAATGCAGCTATAGCCTTTTGTTAAAGACGCGGATGGTTCCGTGCACGAACCCAAGATCTTCTTTAAGCTAAAGGACTCGCTGTCTAATTCTTGAATATTATTTATCGATATCTGCCTGTCTTCGTCAAAAAGTTCACATTCATAAAAGTAATGGTAGTTGTTTTCAGGCACGCCGCAATGCTGACAGTTAGGGCTGGTGATGAGACCGAATTTAGGCCTTTGAATGTTTGTGTATGTGGCATTCAGGGTCAGGCAATGTAGAAATGTTTCAAAATTTCTTTGCAAATTATATTGAAGTGCATTGTGAAGGAAAGAATCAATCGCATATAGAGGTTTGTAATAATATGCCGGTGATTTCTGTATTTGTTGAAATTCTTTCTTTCCAAGTTGTCGATGAGTGCTCGAGTGCCACTTTTCGTAAATGGGGCTACTTCTGTTACTCTAGTTAGATGGCCTTGTGCCGCCGCCTTATCTGCTGCTTCGCTTCCTTGTAGTCTCGAATGGCCTGGAACCCCTCTGAAACACCACGTTTTGTCCACGAATTTTGGCAGTGGGGGGGGGGGAGCTAAACTTTAGATGATCAAACAAGGGTTGAAAGAATTCGCAGTAGAATGCTTCATATCCTATAATGCAGCACGTGGGTCCGTAAAGATCACTCATTGGGTTGAAGCCAATTGATTTTCAATACGTTGTAGTGATTTTTTTAGTCCGTGAAGTTCAGCAGTTGTTGAGGAAATCCTGCGCAGTCTCTCGAAAGCAAGAGTTTCACCCAAGGTTAGTATCACTCCTACAGATGCCGATGTGTCAGCGTATACAGAGCCATCCGCAGATACGTATATATGATTAAAATACGTGTTATAGATGTGGTTCAAAACATGCTGTGTTATTACTTGTTGCGGTTGTACTTTTTTGTCAACGAGACCAGGTACATGGAGATAAATTGGTGCAATTGGAAGCGTCCAGCGTGGGCATAATGGAGTTTCATGAAATATAGCCTAAGGTGGGTTTTTTGGATATAATAGCTTTACAGCTTTACCAAACCCGGAGCATGGTCGCTTGTGCGTTAGGTTAAGAAGATGGTGATGCTTATGACGGACTTTGTATCGCAGATGTATCAGAAGGGTTTCCTGCGTGCGCATGACAGATATAGGCAATGCCCTTGCTTCAGCGTGTATACCGGTTACTGATGTATTTCCAGGAACACCAATAGAGGTTCTAACAGACTTGTTGATTTCTGCTTGGATACTTTTCGTGTTAGTTACTGAAAGTGAGTGCAAAACTGGCAGGCTATACGGAACCAGGCTGTTGATTAAGGCCTCGTGGAGTCTGAGCACGGGTGAGCAGGACGTCTCCCACGTTCTTCTAGTTAACTAACGAAGGTTGCTGCACGCAGAGCCAAGCTTGTTTTCAGATATTTAATATGTGGCGTCCAAGTTAAGTTATTGTCGATTACCAAATACCAAGAATTTGGTTGAGAGAACATCGGGTAATTAACTCCCAGCAAGACTCAATGGGAAACTTTTCATAGACATTCTTGTAAAGGTCATTGCGACTCTTTTCGGGTGATGTGCACCTACCTCGATTTCGCAGGTAATGGCTGACTCCAGCTAGAACTCTCTGGAGCGTTCTCTGACTGACGTAACGGTTGACGTTTGTGGGCCATAAATAAAGATCATCTGCGTATATAGAGAACCTAATTTCTTTGGGTAGTATCTTGGGTAGAAAAATAATAGTTATATTGAAGAGCTTAAAGCATAGGACTCCCCATGTGGGACTCCCGCTCTATGATATGTTAAGTCGTGTTTCCATCCACAGTGGTCATAAAAATAGCGCGGTGGCTGAGATTTACCCAGTTAAAGATCTTACCACCAAAACCGTGGTCATCCATTGCAGTCAATGTAGCGTGATGTGTGACAAAATCAAAGGCCTTCTGAGAGTCTATAAAATTAGCTAAGGTTGTTTTCCGATCAGCAATACCTTGCTCAACTGAACTGCTGAGGTCAATTACACTGTCAGTGGCAAAACGTCCATTTCGAAATCCTGACATCTCCTGAGGATACAAAATTGCTTTCTCGAGGTACCATGTCGTCCTTGACAGAATCATGCGCTCCATAATTTGACATACACAGCTCGTAAGAACAATCCGCCGGAAATGATCCAAGATAAATTGGTGACCGTCTTGATATTAAAATAAGGGTTACCTGGCCTCGCTTCTATGCACGTGGAAGCACACCAGTGTTAAAGGATTCGTTATAACATTCCGAACGTCTGCGCTTCGAGTGCTCGTTCAGACGGGAGAGTTATAGAATCTAGACCAGGATATGATTTCTTTTTGGAATCTTGCAGGGCGTGGGATAGTTCCTTAAGTGTGAAGGGCAAGTCTAAAAAGGCTCTTCTGATAACGTGGAAACAATTGCGATAGTTTTTGGATATATTTTATGGCACGATTTTTTTACACAGTAGGGCGGTAGAATGCCTCTAGCCATTTCAATGTCGGAGGGGCCTTGATGTAATGCAAGCGCTCTGAAAGGATAACGTTACTGAGACGGAGTTCGAATTTCGTGGAGGGATATTTTTTCATTGCAGTGATGCACAAAGTTCTCGCCATCGTCGTTGGCCTAGAGCGTCTAAATTCTTTCGCACCATCTTCTGGGACCGGCGTGCATTACGAACACCATCGCGCTTTTTCGTCCGTCTGGCTTTCCTTTCTGCCTGTCTTCAAATTGCTCTCAGCCTTTCATATTCGATGTCAATCTCTTTACGATTGAAATGCAGAGTTATGTTTCATGTGGCCTGTATGAGACAATGATTAATAGAAGGTGCTAATTGTTCATAACTGGTAGCTACTGTAATTAAATGTTTTGAAAAGTAATATATTTTCATCCAATCAGTTTCTACAACGGAGCGTGAATTCTTATTGCTGTCAAAAACACGGACAAAAATCAGGACGGGTATGTGATCACTTCCCCTTGCCTCAAGATCAGTTGACCAGGTTACGTTCTTTGCATAGTCAGTTGACACAAATGTTAAGTCAAGCACGCTGCTTACAGTTTCTGTTCTCTTGAAGGTTGGAGCGCCATCGTTCACCAGGACTAAATTTAGACGCTCTGCAACCTCAGTGATCTGTCTTCCTCGCTTGTCGTTACGAGTACTACTCCAAACATTGCGACGGGCATTAAAGTTACCACACAATATGTGCGGGGAAGGGGTGTTCTGTACAATATACTCTAGCCGTTGAAAGTCGAATGGTGTCGTTATTTGAATGTATGTAGAGATAACAGTGAAGTAACGTGACTTGCTCTTGACAATGGCATATACGTATTTGTTTGTGTCATGAGGTGTTACATCATATTCTCTATAAGTGAGGTCCTTTCGAATTCCAAATAAAGATCGGCTGCCTCCAGATCATCTTTCGAGATGATACAACATTTTAAAATTTGCACCATCACCAACTTTAGCTTCGAAGATTGCCAATACAGGAAAATGATACTACCAAAACGAGGTTGCCTAAATTCTGAAAATTTCAATCGAAGGTCGTTACAATTTCACTGAGATACTGTTGTCGCGCTTAAAGTCTCTTCAAAGCAGTTTACCTGATTCAGGTAGACAGGAAAGGTGTAATGAAAACAAGTCCTTTCTCTAATAGTCTAGCCTATTCGGAATCCTGAATACTTAGAAACCGGCGCAACATTTTGATGATATGGCGAGAGTTAAAGTTAGAAATGACTCGTCCTCCCACTTTCCTTGAGTCGTGGTGGATTTTTGCTCTGCGTTCATTTTTGTGCGTGTGAATTCGTTGCGGAGATTTTTGTTTTGTCTCTTTGCTAGTTTCTTGTGGTTGGGACGTAAGCTTGTTGTTATTGAAAGCGTCATGAGCGAGCCCTAAGTTGGACAATTTTAAGGATTTACTTTACGTACGCTTAGGAGCGTTCATGTGTTTTACGCGAGGTACAATTTGATGAACCACTGTGGGAGAATCATTGATTGACATGGCTACATCATCTGAGGGATCTCCTTGCAGCAACTGATAGTTCTTTGACATTTCGTATCGCGCTGCCCCATCAGTTCGCGTGGATGACAGCACTGATGCTCTATGTATGGGCTTAATGCGAGTTTTTGTGCTCGACCCGCTTAAGGCAGTTAAGAGCAAGAGTATCATGGTGGCTACCGCAGTTTACGCAGTTTGGCTCTTCTGCATCACAGGTGCTTTGACTGTGTTTCCAGCCACACCGATTGCACATTGCTTCTTTGAAGCTAGCTACAGTCTTGTGACCGTATCGGCCACAGTTAGAGCATTGCAGACGACGCTTTTCGAACGGAAATACCTGATAGCGGACGCGAGATATTAGGGCAAATACAGGCAATGTAGTTGACGCAAACTGAATTTTGACTACAGTAGAATAACCCAGTCTGCGCGCATGAAGTAGAGGCGCGGGATCAGCGCGTAGTTCAGTTTTTAGTAGCGGGTCAGTGATATCTTGGTCAACACCCTGATGACACCAACAGCAGCGAAGCATGGACCGGGTTCATAAGCCTTCAGTTGCACTGTGTATAGAGAGGTCACCTTGAGTAAAGACGTCGTAGTTTCTGAATTTCTGGTGTCGACTGCTAATAAATTGAGCCGCGTATAGGGGCGAATCAAGACGATAGAGTCCTGGAAATTTTCCTCGAAGGCCTTAGTGAGCCTTGTTGAATTGAGATTAGTAATACTCAAGTAGCACAACTCGCCAGTTTGGGACTGGGGCGGCACCGGTCTGCCAGTAAGATCCTACTGGGGCGACGCTGGAAACGCTCCACGGGACGACAACGGGCCAGTGAGATTGCCAGTCACTGTCCAGTGACTGGGACTGACTGGGACGCCCGGCACTGGGCGTCCCAGTGAGTTTCCGGGATGCTGCCAGCACAAATCCCCAGCGTAGTAGCAGAAATACGGTAAGATACCAGCAAGACCCCAGGCTAGCGGCCTCAAGCCATACAGTTCCCGGTCTTGTTTTGTCCCAGCGAGTTCCCGGGCTGCTGCCAGCACAAATCCCCGGCGTACTACCAGCAGCACCGCAAGATACCAGCAAGACCCCAGGCTAGCGGGCTAAAACCGTACAGTTCCCGGTCTTGTTTTACAGGCTAACATGTGGTTTTGTGTGCAATTCACACTTGAATAGAAAAAATGTAGTTCATAACAAGGGTAATTTTAACAAATAATGAGTGTAAACAATTATTTTGCACTGTACATAAAAGTACATTTCCGGCATAGGCATACACCTTTTTTGGTAAAGCAGCTGCCACATCCATCTGTCACTCATACATGGGTAGTAAATGAAACATACAAAATTGTTACCGTAATTGTTTATTGTCAGTTGCAGTGAAGCTACAGCTCGGCTGGTAATCATGGGCTTGTCGCCAGAGGAGTGCGCTGGATGAAAGAGGCTGCATGTCATGGGCCTAGGAAATTTTCTTCAAACTTCTCATGCAGCTTGTGATGCAAGTCGACCATGCACCCAGGAAGGCGAGTCCTTCATTACAGCACCTGTAATGAGAATCGACACCACAGTAAAATAACAGGGTAAATCAATACCAGCTGCACGATGATAATCCAGAAATTCCAAACTGGGGTGAGGGGCATGAGACAAGCAGTCCATGTTAAAAGGAAAACTTTTTGTAGCTAATGCACTAATTGTCTTTATTTTATTCTCAATCTCGAAACTATATTAAAACAAAAATACTTCGATTGCCCTAAGGGACACCTGTTACAACACACTGGATGACCAAGGGGCAAAAATGGTCCAGTTATCTCATAATCAAGGTCAGCTGTTTGTATGAAGAAGGTCCACTTCAGAGAAAGGCTCGTGGAAGTCATCTATTTTAATTCAAATGGGCGTGTCGAGAGACGGGCGAGCTTAGCGGAGTAGTCGGCATGTAGTTTAACATTGTCGTTCGTCACGATAGGTGCGCAAGATCCAGCATTTTTAGGTAAATATAGCGATTCATTAGTCTTACTGAGACAATGACAAATCATATCCTTGACATATTCGCGACTCCAGCAAAACGGACAGCACCAAGCGGGAAAACCGGGAACCAGCCGGAACAGGTCGCTTTGCGCCTCTCCACGTCTCTGGCGGCTTTCGCGGACACGTGTTGTCGGCGCGGTGGCGAACAATGTAATTTGACGAAGGTCCGAATATTTCTCAAGTTTGCCTGAGTGTTCATCAGTGTGATGAAGCCTCAGTAGATTGTTTCCTTCCATCACGTGTTTGAAAGCCCGATTTACTCCACAACACACGGTCGCGTGCTTTCAATTTCTTGGATGGAGAGGAATCACGGAAAAACGTTTGGATTTCTTGTCTGCCTCGAATCACATTCAAAGTGACGACTACTTGGTAACTGATAAGTGGTTTCTTTATAAGGATGTAGAACAGTGGACTGAGGACGACAGACGAGGTGTTTCACTGGAGGGAACCCCGATGTTGCAGTCAAGTGAATGGGAAGGTTCAATGGCTGCTTTTCTTGAGTTTGGCTGTGTTTGATTAGCTTCAAGATTGAGCCACCCACGCCGGTCGGTGCGTTGGCTATTCATCTTGGCTGCTTTTCGCCGAAAAAGCCTCTGGACCACACTGAAAGAGTTGGGCTGATTTCGCAATTATTTGATTCCGGAAAACCTGCTCGCTGCATATCGATTAATGAGGGAAATTGTCTGCTTTCAAAAGGTGGGGGACGCGTCTCGCAAAGTTAGAAGCTGTCACGACATTATGATCTATTGCGCCTCCAATATTTATATTATTCCCCCGTCGAAGCCAGCAGCAATATTCGTCTACATTTCTCTGGTTGTCCGGCCACAAAATATACTGTATTTCTCCGTTCAGGATTTGAAGTCAAATTTAATACAGAGGGGTTCTGCGTGTATCTCCGATGAAGACTCTCTTCAGTTTGTCCGAATTCGTCTCTCGTGCTGCCGGCTACAACCATATGGCTGAGTTTAGGTAGGTATCTCTCTGTCTGTCAAACATACTTTTATTCAGCAGTTCACCTAATAGCTACTAGTCAACTAAGCTCATCTTTCAACCCGAAGAATGATACTAAAATCGCTTTAGCGGGACATAGTACGTAATATAATACATAACCCGCATATTCGTCAAAATGACTTCTCGATTGCTACTAAAACCTGAATTGAAATACGAGTATGAGCAGCTTAGTGGGGCGCCAGCGGGTTTAACATGCTCCTTGGCTCAAGAAGCGCTTGCTTAATTTTCGTAATTTTCCTGCAGCCTGTGTTGCTGACCGAGCAGACGACTGGAGCTGTTTCTTAATACGCACAAAAGCTCGATTTCGCGGACAGATAAGTCGCATGGTCGAGGCATGCGAGTTAGCTGAAAATTACTCTCGGTGGAACAATTCCGTAGTCATCACCGCTTTCCTTAGCTGATCAAAACTGATTAGAGTCTAATACTGTCTCTCCGGAGCCCATAGTTTCGGTATTGAACGAAATCTCCGAAACAAAAGTTTTACATGAAAAGAACAAAAAGCACCGGGAAAACAAAACTATGCTCTGCAAGTTTATGTGCACCGGCTACACTTAACCGTCGCAGTTCAAATACCTATAAAATAGGGCATTAAACAAAAGAAAATCTGTTAAATTGAATGCGCTACCCGTTCAGGCGGCCCGGCCGAGCCGACGCGACCTGTTCCCAGCCGCCATGTTTGTTTGGTGGTGGCGCCCTCTATAGGTCGCTGAAGTCGCGAATACAGCTCATTGTTGTACACATACTAATGAGATTGGGTAGACACAGGTAAACATATAATGTATTGCAGCGTATGACCCCTGTGTTCCCACATAATGGCAACCTGACGACTAGAACTCATCTGCAGACTTCATCAAATAAAAAATAGTGAGTTACACACAAACTAGTATATATTATCAGCGTCCACCACCAAACTCACATGGAGTGTTTACCATCGGCATGTCCCATAGCCCTTGAAAATGCCGGCAAGCCTCACTTACTTTAAGCATATGACATCACATGACAAGAAACATTCCCTCGTGATCATCATTAAGATGTCTACAGGTGCAAACAGTTCAGGCAAATCAATTGAAAGATACCAAATCAGTAGTGAGGCAGTGTACAGCATCTACCAACCACTGTGCAGTACAGTGGTTGGTAGATGCAGGTTAATATGTATGGGACATCTACTTTCTAAGTAACATTGTTTACCTGGTAAATTTTCTTCGAGATGCATCACATACAGAGACAAGGTTCTGAATACAGTGGAAAACAGGAAAAAGGAGGGAGTGCCAAATTTAGTTTTGCACAAGCTATGTAGAGTGTAGAGGTGGAAGACAACAACCGACAGCGCAAAGACGAAGCCTATTTAATGACATGAAATAGAAAACAAAACGTTCAATAGACCCCTTCAAAAATTAGGCGCTGTTATTCCCGACGAGCAGTTCGGGAACCGCCGCCTGCTGTAATTTTTGACAACAAAGAGTGAGGATACTTCAACTTCTTTTGCTGGTGCAAGCGTGTGCAATGCCAAGCATTTAAGCACTATGAAAATCAAGATCTTACAGCGTGGCTTGTGCCCTACCAGTAGTTATAAAAAACGCTAGCGCACCTCGCGAGCTTCTTACCGCGAATACTCCGTTTCCTACTTAGTGTGCAACGCTGTCAAACCTACTGGCGCGAGCATAGGACTTGATCTTGTTGATCGTTTGCACGTGTTCTTGCGCAAACGATATCACTAGATTCGAACCACTTAGAACCACGAAATGAGCTACTCTTAGAGTATCGGCAGTCTGTTCACCGACATTGTCGTGGGCGCCGCCATTTTGTTACGTATGTAGAGTAGACGCAACTGCCGATCATCATGATTGAAAAGTGCGACTTCCTCAGCCATAGATTCGGTGTTAGGAAGCTCATGCAATATTCCTTTGCTCTGTCGCGAAATGTTTAAACATTTATGGAGCGCAAAAAAGTGTTTTCTGTGATTTCAGATAAAGCTTCAGATACCTCGCAACCATGATTTTAAGCCACAATATGGACAAGTGTCGTTGCTCTGAAGCGTAGCTTATTTAGTGGCGCTATCATAGATGAAGCCACGCGCTCGCACCAGTAGTTTTGAAAGCATTGCGCATTCAGCATGATCGGTCTGATCATGCTTGATACTATTACACGCAATGGGAATTGTCTGTCTCTTCGTGCTATCGATATACTCGCCTTTGTGACCTCGTGTTGACATTGCGAGGCACCTGAACCTTCTGATTAAAATCAAATAGGCCTGCGGAAGACAAAAACAAAAAATTCCTTCTTTGAGAGAGTGCTAAGTAAGCGAGACACTAATGCACCACATGCTAAACACGGAATTCTATTTTTATTTTGCAGCCTGCACTTTCGATTTCATGAGCAGCGAGAATGAAGCGCATGTATTATGAAAATTTTCGTAAATAAGTGAACCCGCGCGTTGCAGAGTACGATTACTTTATATTTTGAACAAGAGGCGCGCTCTTGTGGCTATTCTTCGCGTTTTCAAGGATCCGAATGAATCTATCATAAATATTCCGGGAGTGCCCGCGGAGAGGGTATACTAGGGCTGTTCCCATGAATGTACGCTCGCGCCAGCTCGAGACGCTTCGTATCCTCTGGAAGCGACCGGATTCATTCACTCTTATGATTAGAAGGCCAGACCACATAAACTAAAGTGAACACGAAAGAAGGTCATCACGGACTCTGTTTTGCTCTCTATTTGCCTTCTCCGCGTTCTGCAACCACAAAACGCTAAGCCAATGTCAATGTCATCTTCCAATCTTGGATAACATGGCGTGCCGTAGCATCTGAACTTGCCTCCGACATTCTTTGTGCGCGAAGCTCCCCTCCGGTCCTTCCAAACCCTAGAGAGAGAGAAAGAAAGGAAGAAGAAGTGTTGGAAAGAAAGGAAGATCCAAACCCTCGTTTGCCCAGCGCAAGGAGCGTACATAGCACAGCTTCTCTAGAGTTCCGAAAGATGGTGCTGATACTGAGGCGGCATCAGCATCTCAAAGGTTAAGTACGTACTAGCGGTGCAGAGGTCTTATTTTCGTTAACACTGTGTAGGCTGGAGGCGAACAGAGCGCGTTTACACGCGATTTATTGAACGAAGGAATACATTTTTAAAGCAAAAAGAGACGATTCAAGTGGCGCTGCTCATGCGCTGGCTCTGGCAGTGCATTTTTTAACCCTGTTTTTGCTGAGACCAGGCTTCAGACTTCTGCCTGTCTAGCCCTGATTATCAGTAAATAGTGGGAGTCAAAGACTTAATGACATTAAGGTCACGGCGTGAAGGGGTCCGAGGACACTTAGGAGAAACGTGAATAACGACACAACGCAAACGAAGGGTAAAATTGAAAACATACAAATATCACAAACGAGCGCATTGTTACTTTCCGGGCAAGCCCGATGATGGTGATAATTAGGATTATGGTGGCGGTGAGCCTGATCATGATGATGATGGCGACGACAACCATGATAATGATAATAATTTGCGGTTGCACGACATATCGCCACCTCGCGGCAAAAAGCAGCCGCCAGCTTTTTTTTTTTTCTTTCTTTTATATTGCTTTCTTTAATAGTTTCTCCTGGTAATTGTAACGCCCGGAGGAGAGCTTTTTGAGGGCCAAATATTTTTGAGGCCATGATCACAATGCGTCATAATGCTTCTCAATGTGTCAAACAGACGATGGGGATCCACATAATCTGGGAAAGGCTTATTTGCCCATCCTCGCGCGCGTCTCCAAGTCATGTTCGCGGGATTGTCGTAGTATTACACGATACCAGACAGTGCGGTTTAAATTTCCCATCGGACCCGCTTTTTCGTTTTGGAGAATCGGTAATGATATGGACGTCTCTGCATATGTTTAACGTAAATCGCAGTGTGTTCTGAAAGCCAGACCTGGGAATTTACGAGAAGGTTACACCTTTGCCAAAATAGGAGCTCTCAGATTTTGAATTATAACGTTTAGCGCTATACTGACATGCCACAACAAATACACCAGCTATATTTAGATTTTTAAATTCTGATGTTTTAGCGCTAAGCTCACATGCCAGAACAAATACTCCAATTCATGCTGGTTTGAAATAACACACAACTCGTTTTGCGAAAAAGAAAACGAGTTTCACAAAATTAACAGTAAAATGTACTGTTTCGCAGCTTAATAAATGTTTAGAAGAGTCCGCTAAAGCAACAAGAACAAACAAAAAAGGAAGCGGTCACCGAAGATGGAACAAGGGGCTTTAGTGTTAACAAAGACGGACCAATGTAAGTAGGTTCTTCTTCAAAGCCTCGTACCCGTCTCAGAAAACACGCGACAGAAATCGTTAACAAAAGACGTATAACGCTAAAGCGAAGAAAAAATAACAGGAGCAAAAACGTATTACGTAACATTGCGTCCGCCCAGTATCCAGACAAAAAGGAACAAAAGTTACAGTCGGTCTATCAGGACACAAAGCCAGGACCTATCAAGCTAAGGGGGCTGATCCGACGCCAAGACAAAAGCGCTGCAGGAAAAAAAAGAAGAGGAAAGGTACAGATTGAGTGAGCTAGAAGGAGGAGGGAGTGAGTGGGGCGGAGAAAACGAGGAAGCTTTGTGCTCCCTGGTTCTTGGAAGTTGAAGCCGAGATAGAAATCCCGTCCGCGCGGCGGTCATGAAAAGCGTGATGTGACCGTTCGCGTAACCTCGATAAAGCGGGGGACCAGCTGCTGGCTGTCTCTTGACGTCAAACTTGTTTCAGAACAATGAGGGAAAAAGCATAGGCACTGAAACTCAGAAGAAACCACCATTTTGCTGCGTGTTCTCTTAAATCTCTGTCGGAGCCTGAATGGAGGAATCGGTTTGATTTACTCCACGGTTCTTCAAACTGCGCTTTGCTACGGAGCAAATATAAAATACCTCAGACCGGAAATTGGTTGGGGGTAACGCCGACGGAAAACTGCACCCTAGAGCAGCAATGGTTGGTTCGTTCTCGGCCTCATTCTTGGTAGGATGAGGTATCAGAGGTCTCACATTCTCTTTGATTTACCCACACTGTAAACGAGAAGTAGCCCCGATGGGAGTTTTAAAGAATGAGATGCCGATTAAACTCCCAAGCCTAAAGCATCCACTCCCGCACATGGGAGTATACAAACTAGAAACCACCACTTTACTCTGGTCGCTAAGGGACGGGGTATAAAAGCGACATCACCTGATTGTACTCCCATTTTAAACTGGAGTTCTTGTATGACAACACTCCGCAAGACGAAATGAGAGTTGAAAATACTCCCATCCGTCCACCCGTCTGCGGGAGATCGGCCGCCATTGACGCAGCCGACGTTTCCCCCGTCCCGCCTAGTCCCGGCTCTGGCACCAACGAGTTTCCCGTCGTGGGAGAGGTCGTTATAATGGGTCCAAAGCGTTTTGGGGCTGGTTTTTGTCCGAAATACCGAAGCCGGCGAACACCAAATTTACACCAGTGAAAAACCGATCTCAAAATACGAACTTTTCGCTCAATCTGGCGAATACCGAAAAGTCGAGGGTACTATGGGGAAGCAGAAGACAATCCAGTTCTTTTCGGGCAGACGCGAGTGTAGTGCAACCATTGTGTGTTGTTTTAAGGCCCTTTCACACGATGCATTTTTCTGGCGCATCTTGACTCGCGAAATGAGTTTCGTGAAATGGATTCGCCCTCTGAACAGGGCCGAAAAACGCGCGTCTGCATCTTCCTGGGTTTTCACAAAAAACACAGCCAACGGCCTCTCGAAAAAGCTTTCACGTAATCTCAAAAGGATAAGCGAGCCGTTGGCGGGGCCCAGTAGCGGATTAAGGGGGGGGGGGGGGGGTCCGTCCGGATGTTCTGACCCCCTCTTGATTTGTGCATGTGTAAAAATTTCGGGGCGGGGAAACAAAAAAAGGGGGGGGGGGGTGAAAGGGTTTCTAAAACATCTGATACGCTAACCCCCCCCCCCCCCCTTCCCCCTCTCTGGAAATACCTGCGTCCGTACCTGGCGGTGCCAGATTTCTGCTCGACTCCAGGCCACAGCAGAAAAAAGTAAACAAACACGGCGCGATCCACGGATGGATACCTAGGTTGTGTTTTCTTGGTTTACTCGAGTTGGGGTGCGTACAAGTCGGTGGCGCGTGGCAGCTTTCTCAATTTTTGTGCACACGTAGCGACGAGCGCGAACATTGCATGTCGCCGCCAAGAATGCTCTATTCGCGTCGTCGACGAGCGCGGAGAGCGCTGCCCTGGCTGCCCGACGGCGGTGACTACCCAGAAGCCCACGCGCGAGCGCCCCATTCGGGAATTCGGGGCAGCTGGGGCCAGTGTGGTGCTCGAGGCGCCCATTTCTGCGATCTGAACCTGCCGTTCTTACCGCGTGTCGTCTGCTGTCCACGTTTTCCCGTGCTGGTGCGCATCTTCAACGTTCGTGCGCTCGGCTGGGCGATTGTGCGCGTGGACGTGGACTGCTCCGAGGATGTGCTACCGCCGTTAGGCCTATCTCTAACGAGCTCGGGCCCATAGGCCTAACAGCCGGTGGTGGTTGGTGAGGTGCCGGCAAAAGCGGGAAGCTCCATGACGCGCCAAAGGTAGAGTTCATTAGAATTAAGTATGACCTAATGTGTGTGCTATATTTTATTATGTGCTAGTCGTTCGCATTGGCCGCCGTTCCGATCGAAACAAGCGTCATCGAATGTACGAGAACGGTGGACCCAGTGAAACATTTGAACCATTTGCCGGCCAGAAATTTTCATCTGGAGTGTCTCGGCTAGGTAAACGATAGAAGCGGTACGCGATGAAAGTGGTACTGAATTTTGCATCGTTTGTAAAGGTTCTGTGAATTGCGCTACAATTTTAAACGCGTACATTGCGTAATTAGGCTCCGTCTGCTCTCTTCGGTGTCAGTATCTTGATAGGCGTGGTGAAAGCCTACTATTTTGATAACAGACTGGCCTTCTGTCAGAAAGCGGTCGCTCTGGAATATCGATTTCATCGCAGCATTCCGGCGGTATCACCAGAGTCGCCTGGCACGACTCCGGCAAATCTGCCAAGCAGCTAGCTTCGACAAACGCGATAGTGTGATTTGTGTTTTGTCACATTTGTGTGAGATTTTGGAGAAAATAAATGCTGGTCTGCACTCGTCATCCCCCAACATTTGTTTGTTTTTGAACTGCTAACCACTGCCCCGAAATCGTTGTTTCGAAGCGTGACCAAACCACGAGAACGAAAAGGTACCGACTGGGAAGCCAACGTGCGGTACGTGTAAAGACGACGCAACTGACGCGGTTGCCACGAAGATGCGCATGCGCAAAGTGGCAGCTCGTCGGGGCGCGCTGGTCAAGGGTCGATACACCCCCGAAATTTCATGGTTTTCCTCTTCCCCTTTTCCATTGCCTTTTTTTTTTTTTGTGAAGACATTAAAAGTTTTATGTGCTTCTCTTTCTGTTCAACAACCCACTACGGCGAGGGGCCGGACCCAAAACATTCCAAAGCAAAACAAACATGACAACACTGTCCGTGGACTGCGTGAGCGTGAGAAATACAAATCCGGCTCCGGCTCTCCGAAGAGCTCTCGCCAAACTCGACCGTGTTATTAGTAACCGAAGCTTTTCTTCAGGCTCGCAGGTGCGAATGACTCCGCTCCTGACGTCACATAAGCCGCGAAATCCTGACCTCGAAGCACGCTGGCCTCGCCTCGGAAAATGCAGGCGGCTTGACTACAGTTCCCCTGCTCTTTGAGTCTCAAGGACTCCACGCCACTGGCAGGGCAGCGAAACAAAATTTCAAAATAGCAATACTCTGACTTTGCAAACCCTACAACCCCGCAAACAGGACGACAAAATAACAAACAGCTTAGCTTTTTTCTTTTCGTCCTGTTTTTTATTTGTTTTGGGGGTTATTCGCCTGTACTCCTTTAGTTTCAGTAATACATCAACCAAAACGTAAAAAAAAAAGGCGGCAGCATATGCACCGTGGAAGCAACTTTGGAATGCTCATAATACTTTTGGTTTCAAAGCGTCCCTAGTTTACTTCTTTAATCGCTGCAGGGGGTGATGTTTATAATCTTGCGTTCAACACGTGAGTCGTGAAAGTTCCTTTACGTATATAGACTCTCAAAAATTAGTTCAATAGCCAAAGCTGTCGCTCGACGCTTTTTTCAAATACAACTTCAAGCGTGCCATCAACGTCTCCAACAGAGTCGGCACATTCACGTCAGGCAGCATCGTCCGCCCTGGGCGAAAGCGATGTTGTGGCTAACGACGTCGGTCTCTATGTTGCAAACCTCGATTTCGAGCGAATCTCCAGACTGTGCGGAGCATTCGTTTCGTTACATAAACTTCCTGGGGAAGTACTGGTTTTGACACAGATGTGGAAAGACCGCACCGCTTAGCGCGTCTCGGCGGTACAGTCAACTTGCATCTGCCCAAAGGCCTTGTATCCTAATGTAAACCGCCTGCTGCAAATCCTGGCCACCATGCTCGTTAGGAGCGCTGAAGCGGAACGTTCGTTCTCGAGACTCCGAAGGCTCAAGTCATTCCTTTTATGAGCGCTTCAACGTTCCAGGAGCGCTTGCCGTTCTAAGCTGAGACTATACTCTGTTTCACCTTATGATGTACCGCAGGAAAGGCTACAGGCGCGAGCTCCTTGCTCCAGGGCACATATCGGCGGCACAAGCTCTCGTGCATTAAGGGCAGCTGCCAACGCTATGAGCTCGCGCTTCTAGCCTTCGCTGCGGTACAACATAAGGTGAAACGGAGTATAGACACATCCGCCTTCAGCGCGAGCTCGCTGGCTTCGGCAGTGCTTTGGTTGCGCGTGCCTGCGCGATCACACTTGTGTTAGCAGGGGCAGAAAGCTCGCGCTGAAGGCGGAGGTTTAAGTTCTATACTTCGTTTCAGCTTGGGTCCAGACGCAGCCGATGCTACGAGCGCGAGCGTGTGGCCCTGAACAGTGCTTGCATTGCACGAGCGCGCGTGCTTGGCAGGGACGCTGAAAGCCCGGAGCGCGCGCTTGTAGCATCGCCTGCGTCTGGACCCAAGCTGAAACGAAGTATAGTCCCAGCTTAATCGTGCACGCAGTAAAGGTGTTGCGCTTTTGAACATTCACCGGAATATGCAAGTCAGCCCCGAAATAGTCCTCTCGCTTCTTTCTATCGACCGACGGCGGCTTCCACTAAATGTTTAGACCCCACAAAATGATACATACTGTTATTTTTCTCTTCCACTTTCTCGTCAACGAAGAACGTTAATAACCTAAAACATGACTATAGAACGATAATTTCTGAAAAATGTGATCCGCGCAGGAACAATGAGCGTGGCGCTTCACTTGCCCATTGCTCCAGTGCGCATTGCAGTTTTTATGTTTATTGTATTCTAAACTTCGCTATTCTCTGGTACTCTTCCATAGTTTTCAGTCATTGGATACCCGAGTTTCCGCAGAGGAGTGCACGCACCGGAATATTTTGTGAGCCTGTCTGGACTCTTCTGTTCAAAGCCTATTATTATATTTGATGATTGCGTTCTTTCGTTGTTCAACATTAAATTTCCTCTTAAATATTGGACGAACGAGATGTGGCAAACAAGGTTGAATTTCTGTCTTTCAAGAAACAGAAAAATAGTAAACAAAATTGTGTTTGGGCAATTTCTTTTCCTATTGTTTTATGACTTTCGAACGGTTTGAGCGAAGAAAAACACCCCATGAAAAAATTTCCTGGC
>JAZHYW010042745.1:0-10532 GCA_037355805.1 Ixodes ricinus
CCAGTCTTGTACACGTTACTAAAAAAAGTAATCGATTACAATTACTATTACTCTTGGCTAAAAAGTATTCGATTAGATTACTTGATTACTCGACGGCAAAAGTAATTGGACATTACTTAAAGAAGTAATCGTTACTTTTCCGATTACTTTATTGTGTGAAGACACATCTTTAGCGCTCATAACAATGAACTACTTCCAACCTATATTTCACATTTGCACAAGTATTGAAGAAGAAAACTGGCTCCCTCTTCGTGGTCGTTGCACCTTCACAATGCGGACACAAGCATAGAATTCGTTTGAAGACGTTTAATGATTTGGGCGTTCGCCAGTGTGTGTGTGTGGGGGGGGGGGGGGGAGCGGAGAGGGTTCTAGATCTTGTTAAGCTTGAGCAAGGGTTGTCGCTCAAAGTTTGCGTCGCTCATTTTATTATTCACATGTGGATGAGCTCGCATGTTATACAAAAGAGCAGCAGCTCCAGGATTTGAAACGGATCATGTGTAGTATCCATTAGCGGAAGAGATCGCCCCGACCACTTCTCAACTCGAAACATTGCTTGTCACAAAGACCACGTAGGGGAAATGGGGAAATATTTCAACTGCCTTTGTTATATTTTGCATCCGCTTTAGGCATTCTTCGGTTCTGGTTCTCCTACGGGCTGCGAGTAGGTACCCTAAGCAGGATTTTTTTATTTTTTTATTTCTGTGTGTGTGTGCGTGAGGGGGCTAGTTTGAACGAAGGACTCACAAAGCTACATTCTGCTTCCTCAAACTTCGCCCTGAATGGCCTTTGTCACGCACTGTGGCTTCCCTGGGGCTTCCCACTCCCAGTCCCAGCTCGAAAAAAAAAAAAAACGGACATTCCACAGAAACTGTACATAGAAAGAGATTGACCTCGTTTCCTACAGCTCCGCAAAAATCTTTCTTTTTTCCGTTCGAAAAAAAAAAAAGCCAATTTTATTTTTGTCATTTTATAAAAAAAAGGCGTGTGCCGGGGGGGGGGGGGGGGTCCCGTGGAAAAATTGTAACGGTTACAAGTAATTTTATTACTTCAAAAAGTAATCAGATTACTCTTGTGATTACTGCCTAATAAAAGTAATCAACTGATTACAAAATTACTCCAAAAGTAATCGATTACAAGTAATTTGATTACTTGTAATGCGTACGGTACAAGTCTGTGTCAAGCCACACGCGATCCGTGTCACTTTTTTAATTTTTGACACATGATCCGCGTCACTCACTACAAGCAATCTAATTAACTTGTAATTAACTTCTTTTGGGACTCATTTAGTAATCATTTGAACGTATTTATTACGAAGAAATCATGAGAGGTGCTGAAATTACTCGTAGCCGCTATTATTTCTCCTAAAGCCAAGTCCCCGAAAGGAGGATGGTTTACCAAAATTGATGAATTAAAAAAGATGACTAGTTTCTTTTTTCATCCGATGATTTTAATTTATGAACGGACAGTACGAAAGACCCTGTTACAACTTTTAAACCGGAAGAAAAATTCGTCTTTTGAAAATCGGAGTAGTCGGAAAAGTAACGGTTACTTTTTCAAACCAACAGCTGATTACCTTTTTGATGAAGTAATCAAGTAATCTAATTGAACACTTTTTAACCAAGAGTAATGTAACTGTCGATTACCTTTTCATTAGCGTGTACAAGACTGGTGCTCACGTAACAGTCAAAGGTCACTGATACCCCAAGGAAAGCAAAACGTGGCGAATCCTTCTCGTATTATCGTAGAACGAATCGCGAAACAAGAAGCGTGAGGATTATATGGCATGCCCTGCGTTTCTCAAACTGTGAGCGAGTTCGCAAATTGGCTATGGCCAAATTTGATGATTACCCAACGATATCGAACGATACTCAAATACCAAAAATTCAAATCACGGTAAAACATCCGAGATTGTACTGAAGCCCAGGCTCACTTACGGCGTCGCTATTAAACGCTGCGCCCCAAACCCGAGCCGTGCTGCGGGCACCATCGTACCCTTACTCGACTCGAAAGTTTGCAGTGAATTTTAGAACCGTAGGGTTTATGTTGTACTTTTCCTTCGACATCCAAACTCAATTAAACTTCCGATACTGTTTTTTCTTCTTTCTTTTGTTAGCAGCCTTCTCAGGTTACGAGTTCGTTATCGCCCCGCTCTAGCCCCCAAAACCTAACTCGCAAAATGAATCCCCCACCTCCGCTATCTATAATTGGCTGCGATCCCGTTTTACGTCTTAGGAGCCGCGTCATCGACCATTACGATGGGGGCACCCGTTTTATTCGACTGACGTCACACAGCCCAACCACCTTGCAGCCTCGGGCTCTAACCCCGAGCCAGCGGGACCAATGACACAATCCCCACCATCACATCCCTCTCTCTCAACCCATGGCCAAGCTATATATATATATATATATGTGTATAAAAAACACTAGACGAATCATCGCAGGCTCTTTGTCTCGTCCCCGTAGTGCAGCGAAGCCAGCGAGGGCTGCCGAGCCCACTTAATTTGACTACACGCCCGCGCAACGTAAACTAGGATTATACACCGGGCGGTCTCCCAATTATCTAGAGCCCCTTCGCACGGTAATCCGGGGTCCATGTGCCCTCGCAAAAACAGTAGAAGCGAGCTTTAGCGCTGTTTTCGGCATCCCCAGGCCGATGACGTAACCGCTTGTAAAGTCAAGAGATTTACCTCAGCCGCAGTTGGGAAGGGGGCGCCCCGTAAACGCTTACACACACAGACAGAAAACAAGCACACACATACAACACACACGAACACACAGACAGACAAGCAAATGTACACACACACGCATACACACGCGCGCGCAAGCGCGGACACAAACACACACACATTTACGCACGCAGGCACACACACATGCACACACCAGAAAAAGAAGAAAAAAGTTTCTCGTTTTTAACAACGGCTCCCTGAACGAACAGTGAACAGGGTCCTAGCCGGATGGCATCGTGCACTTAACCGAAATCATCGCCTCGGCTTCAAGAAGGGCCAGACGCGTCCACGATCTCCCGCCAATTGTCGGCAGGGGTGCCATAAAAGACGCACGTGGACTGCGCGGGGGGAACCGCCGCGCTGGGGACCGATCTGCTGGGGGAGCAGACGACTCGTTGGACGCCTCCCGCACCACCCAATACGATTCCTGCTCGGGCAGCCAGCCGCCCCGCAGCAGGATCGGTAAAGGACCGCAGCACCGACATGACCTCATCAATAATCATTAGGCTTCGTTTTCGGCGTCGGCGTACACTCAGCAACAGGGGTGTACGATTCGCGCGAGTCAGTATTCATTGGCAGCGCCATATTTAAAAACTGGTTCACAGCGTATGCTCGACGCGAACACTCACGTATGCTTAAAGCCGCGCTCACACTGCTGATACAAAATGCAGCCTAAGGACTTCTTTGTATGACGGTCACATTGGCCAAACAAAAGTTATCTGCAGACGTGTTCGAAGCAATGAGCATACATACGTATGAACTTGAAGCAAAGGTGCTACGAAGATGCTTGATGCGTAGATAACTCTGTCAACACGGTCCGCAGCCTGTCTTTTGTAGAACGTGGTGCAGTGCGGCATGCGCTTTTGGATGCTTCTGTTTGGCTAGTTGGTTCAAACACTTGTTCATGTGGACAGCTGAATTTTACGAAACACGAAGGTAAAAGAATTGTCGAGGCATCGACGTTACTGTTATGGTTCGACGTTTTCAACTTACGACGATGTGACATGCACCATAATCTCTAGACCCTGAAACGAGAAGGCGTACAATAACGGTCGACTCGACGTTTTATTTTATTCCTCGTTATCTTAGGGTTCAGATTAAGATGCTTCTAGAGTCGGGGTCACACTGCTTATGCATGCATCGCACAAAAGACAGTCCGCAAACAGATTCGAACTCGAGTCATCGCGAGATCCGTGCTTCGAATGCCGCGTGGCCATGAGTTCAAGGGGGAACTTGGCACGCGGCATTCGAACCGAGGACATTGCTCTGACTCGTGTATGCAGACCGTCTTTTGTATGACGTATGCGCAGTGTGACCCCGACTTAACAAGCTCCACGTTGCGAAAGTGCTGTCCGATCTCGCGGTCAGGCTCACCAGCAGCGGGTTCAGCTATGACGTCCGGTGAATGTTGCCTAGAGATATTAATTGCGGTTGTTCGATGTACAAGTGCAGGTCGCTCACATACTCTCACATCGTATACAAAAGACACGATGTTTGCTGCAGATATGGTGACGGAATTACTTGCGGACGCACCTTCACGTATGATCGAAACATGTTTGCTTCGAACATGTTAATGCTTAGAACATGTTTGCATGACTTGTATGACCAACGTGACAGGACTTTTATACGAGGAAGAAACCCGCCTCAAACAGGGTTGGCAGATTTTCTTTTTTAGTCGTGTATATGCAGTGCGGCTTCATAGACCATTTTTGTGCGTGGGCCGGTTGCCTTAGTGAAATACGTAGCCGAGTTGGAGGACAAGGAATTAAGTAAGTAGCTTGAACCTAACTACAATAAAAGAGCAAAGCCAGGGAAATGTAGAGGTAGGCGTTCGAACACCTTAAATTCTAACGTCATCCAATCGAGAAAAAAACAAAATACCGGTGTACAAAGATTTTGGAACAATTTTCCGACTTATTCGCTGCATAAAATCGACCTCTGTTGCTCCTAATATACGAAACCTCTGGTTGCCTCCGTCCGCCCCCTAGCTCCTGCGTAACTAGTCAGAGAGAACTGAGCAGCATTTAATTTGTTCAATTTTTAACAAGAACGAGAGCCCGTGCGATGGGTGACAGGTGATATTCCAGCGATTCTTTTTATACGGTACCCATGTACTGAAACAGGAAATCCAGAAGTGCTGCGTTGAGGAGATTGCGAGAGGTCGCTGATTTCTGTCGCCGCAGTGATCGAACACGCGTATCGATCCAAATACAAACGCGGAACATTGATTGTGTGCCCCACGGAATACGTCCAATTCATGAGGCGTATTCGATTATTGTCCCCCAGGAAAGCCGCACGCTTCGCTTTAAAGCAGCATATCTCGGACGCCAGCGAGCGTTCCGAAGAGAGGCTAACAGAAATAGTTCTCGTTCCGTTTTGGCATTACACTGCAAAAACGAAGCTTCGTGCTCAATAGTGCTCAATAGCGCTGCATATCTTTACTGTAATGGAAAACTTGCGTTTGTATGCTTTATGATCTTTTTTCTTCTTTAGAGCTATAAATACTACTTAGAATCACTCCCTAACGTTAATAAGTGAATAAACTTTCCTTAGATTTTTTTTCTAGGCATGCAGTGGCGAGTCGCCCAAAATCTTCGAGAAATATGAGCATCGTTCATCCCCTCAACTCGAAGCCAGAACAAGCGGCCACGTGGCCTGGTGCCTATCTTATGCTGCCAACCTTAATCATAGCCACGCGCTGGGGTTGGCAAGAGAAGAAAACGCGCGCTGAGATTCAGGCATTGTTAGAGTTCGGCTGTTCTCATCACCGCAGTGCGTTGGACACGTAACACGAGCCAATACCCGAGTGTACACCGAGGCATTGATTGTTACGAGCCGAAGTCGAGTGCTCACGCAGTTCTCGTGTGCAATCCATGAGCTTCGCTCGATTGTCGTCAGGCGGGTGGTTTCGATCCCACAATTACGTCATCAAGATTTGCGAGGGCAAGACTGAAAGAAATAGTCCCCTTTTATCCTCGCAATTTCACAGCGCCAAGGAAGCTTCTGAAAGAGTGGCGGTCTGTGCCAGTATACTTGGGCCATACTAGGACCAGCACGCCTCTGCAAAGTCATGAACATTCCAACCCGCTATCGTTTCATGATCCCTTTAATCTGCTGAAAGCTCGCTCTGACACGTGCTGCACTTCAAAGCAAGGATGTAGCGACACCGAAGAACGCGCCCTATTAAAATTCGTAAAATGCACATACATTCATTCTTCTTCTAAGAATGGAGTAAGATCATAAATCACCAAAATAATTATCTGCCATGAACGTGTAACCAATAAACACCCACCAAACAGTCAGGTGATACCTGTCGGCTAAATTCATCCATCCTTGGGAATCATACATAATGCGGCTCTTTTTAGGTACCCACGAGCAAGCCATCTCTTCCAGATACAAAGAAATAATTCTGCTTTCTCACGTCTTGGTGACGCAATCAAGGAAAAAATATTCGTAAAGAAAAACGCGAGGATGTCCATGTCTTAAGGCTCGTTCACAGTCTTGTAACCGAGTAAGACCGAGTGAGATAGAACCGGTTTTTAAGCATCTTGCGAGGTCTTAAGGCCCGTTCACACTCTCGCGACCGAGTTCCACCGAGAGAGACCAAACCGGTTTTTAAGCCTCTTGCGATCTCTTAGGACCAGCTCCGCTGCAGCCGAGCTGGTCCTAAGAGATCGCAAGACGCTTAAAAACCGGTCTGGTCTCTCTCGGTCGAACTCAGTCGCAAGAGTGTGAACGGGCCTTAGAACCGGGTGCTCTGCTGCGGGCAGCTGGTCCTAAGACGTCGTAAGAGGATTAAAAACCGGTCTTGTCTCTCTCGGTCGTACTCGGTTGCAAGAGTGTGATCGAGCCTTTACATCTAAATACTTTTTGTGCGTCTTGTCCTAACAAAAACTTCTTAATTAAGAATCAGTGCAATGTATCGCGCTCCCCAAGAAGTGATTCTCAAGGTGAACAAAACAGGCGTTCCTCAGGACATGGCGTATTTTCTCAATCCTTTCGAAGAAAGCAACATGTCAAGCAGATGAAGATGCCGCGCAACAACAGACGGTTCGACGAAGCGACAACAGCTTGTAAACAAACACTCAAACCAACGGGGAAGCGACGAAGCTTCTCTAAAAGCTCAGTAAGGGTCGCCGCTCCAAGGTCAGTGCGTCCATTGTAAACAATTTCCCTACGGCTGAGTAGCATGACGCCTGACGCCTCCCTGCTGCTGGCCACCACCGACGAGCACGGCGAAGCCACTCTCCGTGGAGCCTCGCTGGGGCGGTGGGTGATTCCGGGGAGGGTGCTGAGAGGGTCCATGGGTGGCTCTCCCAACGCAGCGGCGAGCTCAGAATAGGGCTCATAACAATATCACAAAGTAAAACGAGAAACGAACCCCAGTAGGGGGCGTCGAGCGGTGCGTAGTGAGTTAGTAGATCGTGCGAGCAGGTCAGCTCGCCTTTCTTCGCATCTTGTTATTTTTTTAATCTCGCTGTGGCCCCTATGTTCTCTTCCGAAAAAACAGCGTCTTCTAGCCAAGAGGCCAACCCCCTCCTGGCTCTTTTTGAGAGGAGGTTTGAACAACATTTCGTGAGCACAAGCGAGCATAAATCGAAAACTGAAAAAAGAAAACGAAGGCGAACAAAAATAAGAGCGGTGGGAGCAGTCGGGGTCAGAAAGAAAGGGAGCTCTGGGCGGCCCGGCGGTGCTGATGAAAAATGAGGAGCACCCATCGATAACCCGGCAGACCTGTCAGGGTTTTCCGAGTATCCGTTAGGGGTTTTGGGATAGGGGTGGCCGAAGACAAAGAAGGCTTCCCCCTCCCCTTCCCCTTCCTTCTTTCTTAGTTTCGGTTCACCCTTCGTCCTCGCGGTTTCCTTCTTTCTTTCGTCGTTCGTTGGCAGCTCCCGCGGCGGGCTCCTCCTGTGGCGAGTAAAGCCCGGTTATTTAGAGCTAATGATTTTTCTCCGGGGACTCGGCAGGGGCGGGAAGAAAGACCGTGTTCCTTTGCGCTTCCCCCTTGTCGAAACTACGGCACCCGCTATTGTCAAGAAAGAAAGGAAAGGACGAAGAAGGGAAGTAGAGGAGGAGGAACCGTTCTTCCTAAATCCTGAAGAGGAACTTGAAAGATTTTCTACGTGTGTGGCTTTTTTCTGTTTTTGGTTTTGTTTGCCGAGGGGTAAAGGGAGAACCGCATACATGAAGAGAGACTGACACGAGCGCAAATTAGGGAACGCAGCGGGTAGGGGGAAAGGGAAGCGGGAAAGGCAGGAGGGGTTCGTTATGTCTTGCACGTGGGCCCTGGGATACGAGGCGGCTTCTAAGTTCTCACGGACTTTGCCTTTCTCCGAGGAGGATTGAAGAAGCCGAAACCAGCTCGTAACGAGGGTCCCTTTAGCGAGAGCCTCTTGTGAGGTCCACGAGTGACCAAGGTCTGGCTCCTGCCACTGGAGTCGTCGCCGCCAAATTAAAAAAAAAGAAGCAGAAAAAAAAAACGATTCTTTTACAGACAGTTGCGTTCGCAGGTGTCGCTTTCATGACCTGCTTCCATAACGCGAGACGTGCTAAAAGTTTCAATTGGCAAGGGATTACGACTTCAACGTTCAGAAGGGGTCTGGACTCAACAGCTATGTCCCTGCGGTAAACTGTGTTACTCTGGTCATGGCTCGAGGGCCCCCGTTTGACGAGCCTCGCAGTCGTGGATAGGTGAAAGGGGTTAACAATTGTGACCGTGCTCCACAATGCTTTGGACGTTACAATGCTGCTGTAATTTTGCTCATGAATATTTGCCCATTGATGCTTTGAGGACCAGTGTTGTTGGGCTCGTGCATTGCAGAGAACATTGACAGGTTCGTAAGTCTCACATGACGGATACAATATGTCATTAACCTACCAAGTTCTTAACTAACACACAAGCAAAATGTTAAGGGCGAAAGTAAAATATTAGGTGAATATGGCCACGGCAAATTATGCTATAAATCGCTTTATTTCGCGAAAGTATGATGGAAATACCGCTTTTGGCAAAATATGGCATAAATAACGGAATACAAATAACCTATTTCGGCCAAATAAGCTATAAATAGCAAAGTTTGCCCAAATAGCTTCACAGCGCCAGGTTTCACAGGCCACCATGGAGTAATTGTAGCCATAAACTTTCCAATGCGTCACACACACACACACACACACACACAACACGTAGATACACAAAATAAAAATAAGTTGAAGAGAACTCGCCACCTTCCTTTAGCAATCGTCAAGGTATGTTATCTTTTGCTGACAATCTAAAGACAAAAACAAAAACAAAAACCTTTCGGTCGTGACTTGCTATTGTGTTGTGTTGTGTACGTGCTTTTCCGCGCACAGACATCGGTCCCCTAATTGATCTCTCTCCTCCCAGGTTGTTCCTACAACGTTCCCAGGGGCACATCTCGTTACAAGGCTCCTCCTGCTGGGCTGTACCGCGTGGGATGCTGGAAGACGCTGCGCAGGCAGACGATGCTCCCCGGGGGAAACGGCCGGGTCGCACACTTGCCGAGAGGCGTAAAAAAATGCAATCTTATCTGAACGCCATCTGCAAAAACCCCCTCAGAGAATGGCGCGTCGTTCAAATTCGATCCCATTGTCATTGTTTCCGCCATCCTGCTTTGCGGACCGTACGTACTTTATGGCGCCCTTTACTGTCAAAACACCTATTCTACTCCGTTTCACCCATAAGCTGATAGTGCGGTGATAGCTACGCGCTCGCTCGACCAATCAGCCGCCTCCCTTTCATCACCCGAGCACGCTCCATGCGCGCAGGTTATGGGCGGGAGCTTGAGCCCGTGGCTGAAAATGGACGTACGATTGGTTAAACGGGTACGTAGCTTCCACCGCACTGTCAGCTCAGGGGCGAACGGAGAATAGGAAAGGACATAAAAGGACTCGGAAACAAACAATCGACAGAAAGCCAGCAGCCCCTACTGCCAGAGGCAAAGAACAACAAAGGAAAGCAGATGCTAACAAAGAGAAATAAAAAAAAGTAGAAAACAAAAAGATTGGAGGCGCATTCCGCTACCGCTCGAAGGCAGGTACGTCAATAAAAGCGGGCCGGCCAAGGAGCTTATTCGAAGGGCCGCCTTCGTTATATTGTTCGCGTGTGGTCTTTGCTTTACGACGGCGACCCAGCTGGTGCGGGGACGTTTTTACGAGAGCCAATTTATTAGGGGTACCGGCGTCCCCGCTCCGGCGCGTGTGCGGACACGAGGTCGCGGCTTCATTAGGTCCCCGCTGCCGTCGCCGTAAAGAGCGCGCGATTAATGAGAGAGCGCACGATGACCGGCGCACGCACTGCAGCAGCGCACGGCACGGACCAAAGAAACCGCGCTGCGGGACGCAAAGGTCTGCAAGCTGCAAACAGACGTTTCACCCAATGACCGGGACAGTGCAGGAAGCAACGCCGAGAGCAAGTCGTCTGCTTCTTGCTTGCGATGACGTCAGTAAGACAACGAGCTCTGATTGGCTCTGATTGAAGGATAGTGGGTAGACCTCAAGGCAGCTAGCATTCAGGTCTACCCACTATCCTTCAGATCAAAGCCAATCAGAGCACGGCGTCTTTGTGACGTCACCGCAACTCCTGCGCAAGAAGCAGACGAACTTGCGCTCCGCATACAAAAACAGAGGGGACAACTAGACAAATGTCTTTCAAATCCTTTAAGCTCGAGTCACACTGCTCATACATCATGCGAAATACACGGCGTTCCCAAGGCGTGACGACAGAAATGTTCTAAGCATGTTTGCTTCTTAGATATATCTATGCTTCAAGCATGTCTGCACACATTTTTG
>JAZHYW010042746.1:0-92721 GCA_037355805.1 Ixodes ricinus
GTTTTTCGAAATATTCGTTTTTCAGGCACATGCTGCGCATTATATATTAAACACAAAATAGTCAAACTATGTTAAAAAAACGAACTTAATTGGAGCTTTATGGTGATGTAAAGATCATAAAAATATGTTGATTAGGTCACACAGCACAGCTTGCTGAACTTCGTCAAATATCGTCGCAGAGAGGCGGTTTGACAATTAAAACAAAGAACATTAAGGATCTTCTGACCTAGACGCTTAATTAGCACAAAAAAAAAACATATCTAGAAAGTGTTCCCAAAAAGTTATATTGATGTAGCGTATAAAGTAGGGAAAAGTGATGGAGTCAAATATGGCACCCCCCATAAGCTGGAAAAACGTCAGTTTCCATCTTGGCCGCTTCAACGGTACACAACTTGAGAACAAAAAATCCGACGAACTCGCCGTTTGCGTCTTCTTTTATTATAGGAATTGCCCGAGAACATGTATTTTTTTACAAAAAATAAAAATTCGACCCATAATTTGTGGCTGAGTTGAGATGAAATCCCCCCTATATATTATCTGGTAGTCGTTGAAATGTAGCATCTTAGGCGAAAAAAGAAAAAAAAAGTGTCTAAA
Source organism: Ixodes ricinus (assembly GCA_037355805.1). Lineage (NCBI taxonomy): Eukaryota > Metazoa > Arthropoda > Arachnida > Ixodida > Ixodidae > Ixodes > Ixodes ricinus. The sequence goes on from JAZHYW010042746.1 coordinate 595, forward strand.
AATATGCAGAGTGAAATGTCGGGACGAAGTGTGAATTTCAGGCTTTCCGCACTAATGTCTCGCTTACTTAGAAGAAAGGATTTTTTTTTTTAAGATTGCGTAAGAGATATTTTTTGGTCGATTTTTATTATCTGATTTCACAACCATCACGAATTTATATGCAAGTTCGGATCAAAGAAGATCCAATTGAAGGTTCAGCGAGAATCGGTCGCTCTCAGTAGTAGTACGCCGGCCTTATTTGAGGCAAGCGGAGCGAAAAGCAAGAATTTCGGGCCGCTCCAGCAAACATTGGGAAATCTGCGGCTTTGCGTCCATCCTAGATTTGACTAATGAGTTCATTTGACTAATTGGGCGTGAACATGTAGAAACCGCAAGAAACTCAAAATCAAACGCAGAGTTGATTTTCTTTTTTTAATCCGGCGGTTTGCGTCATTTACGAAAGCATTTATACTAGCGGCGAATATTTATACGATACTACGCGAGAATGGGGCGACTAATTGCGAATGTGAGACGAGACGTTCAAGTGGTTTACATTTTGACGTGTTCACAGTTAGGTTGCTAGTACGTATTCGCGACTCCAGCGACCAATTCGGGTTGCCAACTATCAAATAAATAAGACGTAAAAAAAAAGTTTTGCCGTGCAATGTGGCAGCTTAACGCACAGCGCTCTGGTTTCAGCGGGCAAACATTAGACTAAAACGGATTGCCCAATTTTTATTCACTACGTTTGAAACCTGCGGCGATGTGTTTGGCGTAGGCCAGCTTGCAGAGGCTTGACTTTCTTTGGGGAACCGATGGAAGAACTGCGGTGCTAATGAACGTTGATAAACGCACAACGTTCGGTTGACGCGTTAGCGTGGGTTGCATTCAGAGCGACCGTGGCAGCTGCAGCTCGCTGATACGAGAGCATACCAACAGAGTCACCCGGACAACTGTTCCATCGCACCAACCGCCGACAACATGTAATCACGGAAGCCACAAGAGACGAGCAGAAATCGCGAAAGGACCTGTTCCGTTCCGTTTCATGTTTTCACGCTATAGGTGCCGTACGTTTTGCTGGAGTCGTGAATGCATGCATGCACTCTGAATGGTTCACGTGTTTTGTAAATCCATCGAAATCGAGAAACATCCAACATAACACAAACGAAAAAAAAATAGATCGAGCAAGATCAATAAATCTGACAGAGACCAAGGAGTATTGCAACCATCGCGTTAATGATGAATGAAAGTATACACTGGATTACGGATAGAAAAAACAACTCGGAAGTATCGAAATATAGCAAAAAATAAAGATGTTCTGAAGTGGAAATGAAGGATGAATGTAAAACATGTAATCCTAACTTACAGAGAGATTTACGATTACCAAAATAATAACTATGTCCCCGTTCATGTCTAAACACTCTCCTACATAACATAATAATCTTCTTAATTTTCATATCGGCTTTCACGCATGTATTCCAGTAAAGTAGTTGGGACTCCCAAGGGCGTCGACGCTAGACATCCCTAGCTGCCTCTTTTCGGTATTCGGAAGACGTCGTGGATTATCGAGTATAGACAAAGGGCGTGCCACTATGCCGCCAAGTAACGGAAGTCCAAATGACAGGTGACGAATTTCCTGGAAGTGGCCGGACGGATGTTTACCGACGGGGAGGCGCCCCAACCTCCACGGCCGTCATCCTGTTTCATTTTCGTTCCGTCTCTCAAGACTCTCGGGCGAATAAGCGTGCGTCAACTCTGGCCAACGCATCACTCACGCAACAGGTCGACGCGTGCCTGTCGTCTGCGGGCATAATCTCACGCGAGTGTACAGAGAGGCACCGCGGGTAAATAGCCCGAGTCGCAGGAAACATGTGTCTATAGTTTCCGCCCCAACATGCGGGTGGTGACACCGGCGTCAGGAATCGGGTCACTTTTTTTCTTCCTCCCTCAGGTGGATGACGCCCTTTCTGACAAAACGCCCCTCTCGGGGATGTGCCTAGGCAGGCGAACGGATGTGCCTGGCTTAGTGGTTTAATGATAGTGATTCGGGGCTTCGGTTATCCCGCTTTCCATAGAAATCTTGCATCGGATGTTCATAGGAGGTCCTTAGCGAAAACGGGTTAGCACCTCGGATCATCCTTTTTCGTGCGAGCCGACATTTCCCATCTGTCCAAAGCTTTGATCCCTTAGTTCAATGGTTCTCAACCAGTGATGTTTTGCGGACCCCTTATGGGGCGGCGGAGATGATGGAGGACCCCGTTCGTGGTGAGAGGAAGGAAAAGGGTATAGATTAATTATGATAATGATTTAATAAGGGTGTATAACTAAGGGCTTGTCTGAAGTACACTTCTCTTATTGACCCACACACGAAAAAGCTCAGCCGAAAATTGGAACATTTCTTCTAAATCTGAAAAAAATATACAACTTATATTGCCGCGCTTGACTGATGAGGCAGGGCTTCGCGGACCCATAGGATGCCTTCGCGGACCCCAAAGGGTCCGCGGACCCCCATTTGAGAACCCCTGCGCTTAGTTAATTACTCATCACAACTTTGTAATAAACTTACGAGCCATACTTTGTGACCTAGGATACAGTTAGCTGTGGACTGGGAACATCCGAAATAAAGGCACAGTGGTTAACACTGACTAAGAAGCTGCCTAAAACGCCACGAAACTACTGTCGACCGAAAACTGGCCGTTCCTATCCCCCGGAGCGCAAGACAAACACTCGGCCGCTTCCGTCGCTCCAAACATGACGTCCTGTCGAATAGATAACGACCCTCTTGAACTGAAACCCCGGAGACCGAACGCCCGGAACGCGCGGGCCTCAAAACGACACTCGAGGCTGACACACACTTCCACCGTTCTGGCAGTTTCCGGCAACGCACCGGCCTTTCTTATCACCGGACATCTGCCGATAGCCGAAATGAGTGAACGATAAAGACCGGGGTTAGGGAGACCCTTCAGAGCCCCCGCCAACCAGGCTTCAAGCGCACAACACACACGAAGAGTGGGGATAACCCCTCGTCGAGACCTCCGAACGTCACACCCACAAGTCGAATGCCCGATAGTTGGGGGGCGGAAGACCGCAGGAGGAGACAAACAAAAGTGGCTGGCGACGGGCGGTGCTAGAGGGACTGCGGGCCTCGCCAGTGCCACCTAGAAGACAAGGCCTGACCATGACGTCACCGTTAGTGGATATTGGACCCGCCCCTAGCTGCAAGGCAGGCGGCGCTGCGTGGATCCACTAGTGATGACGTTTAGGGGGACAGTGAGCGAGCCTTATCTTCTAAGTGGTATTGACGTGACCCCCTCGTCGGGCCACCGGACCTTGCGCTGATGCTGCTGCTGCTGCTGCTGCTGGTGCATCACGCCCCGCCTGGTTGTCTTCTTTTCCCGGTGAGGGAGCGACAGACCAAGAATGTCCCCGGCGAAGATAACGAGAAGGGTGTTCCCCTATGGTCTCGCGGGTGGCCCCCTCGAGGTCTTGCGACCAGAAGAAGGGCGAGCGTTTGTCCCTTCTTTCTGCTTCGTGTGGTCTCTTCTCGGGGGTACAGGCGGCGATTCAGCAGCTGATGAAGTTTTGAAGTTACCGCCGACTTCCAAGCGCTGCTGTCCCAGCTGCTGTTTTCACAGATATTGGCCAGCTCTGTTCCGCTGTTGAACCCTCACTGTCTGCGCCGCCCTCCTGTCCTGACACCGAGCGAGATAGAGGCGAAGACTGCTGACGCTCGGAAACATAGCAGACAGGCGTGCTGCCAGACTTTGTTGTGTTTTTGTTTTTGTTTGTTGTTGTAATTTTTTAGGTTAAGACGACGTAGAACCTTTTAAAAAGTCCCAGCCTCAGAAAGCCCACCATTTGATTGGCTGTTCAAGGGGCATATTTTCCATGTACAAAGGAATGCCGTTTGTATATGGGAGGCACACGTTTGCAACATAGTTATTGTGCCAAGTCACACGGTCTGAACACCGAAGCGGTTTATGGGTCGAACGTCTTATCGGGTGTACGCGACTCGCACTATCCATAGTTGCCGTCTCTTGCAATGAATAAGCTAGTTACAATCAGAGACGCCTAGGTGCATGTAACCTTAGCATACTCTTTCACAGCATTCATCGAGTCGCGGACGCGGACCTGCGTGCTTAATCGGCGCTCAATGCCCTGACAGGTGCACACCACGCTGCACAACACTGCAATATGTAGGCCAAGAAAAAAAAACCATCAAGAAAAGAAACAAGGTTGCACGGCGGAAAAATAATTTATAAGATTTTTTTTTATTATCCACTCCGCTATACGAAACCAAAATATAAATTAGGGGCTACAGACCTCTTAGCTAATATAAAATCATAAGATATTTGAAGCCCGCTGGAACAACTTCACCTGTCCATACAGGCAGCCGCTGACGTTTCGAGCCACTGTATACGAAGCTTTTCGGCTGCTCTTTTTTCAAATTAGCTAGTCTAAAAACAATATTAAAACATAACTAATGCAGTAAATAACTAAATTGTGATGGCTTTCTTTAAGTTAAATGAGTTTCTTCGTTGTTTCTAAATCTCCATATCTCTCACCCCATGTTGTACGTTGCAAAATTCAAGACCAAGTTTTAGACGTGCCCCGAACAGAAAAAAGAAAGGAATAAGTTACGATTACGTAAGTAGATGCACGTAAGGCGTTGTATCTAATTGGTCGACCAAAGTGTTAATGTTGTCAAGCTTAAAAGCAATATCCTTAGATATTGCTTTTAAGCTGACCTGTCCTCTGCAGAGGCCAGGAACAGAACAATGCAGCGGAGGATAGAAACGCTACAACAATTTCCCACCGAGGAAAAAAAAAAAAAGCAATGAAAGCAAACAAATAATTTTTCGGGCAAATAAACACGAAAAGAGCGGCAGAGTTTTATGGGCCAGCCAGGATCATTGCGAATACGCTCGAAAATACGTAAAAAATATTTGCCCCAGGACGGAAAAAGACAGTTCGAAGGAGTCGCCGCCATGGATGTTCGCTCAATCGGCTCACGTCCGGCCCTGGTTCTTTTATTCTCTTACGCTCTGTCCATCGGTTCGGTTGTTCTTTTTTAGCGTAGTTTTATTTAATTTTGTCCTGCCCTTTCGAGTCGCTTACTTCTTGAAGTGTCCTCTGGGGGTCGCTTCCATCGCCACCCGGGCGGACCAGCGGCTGGCACGGAACTGGGCTGCGTGAGTAAATATTTACGTCGATGTTGTCCATTCGGTTGCCTCTCTTCCTATTTCCTTTGATCTAGCCGTTTGTTTGTAATATTTTGTTTTTTGTTACAAGCAAGTCTGTGCCGCGAAACGGGACATTTCTACTTGTGGGCAATGACATTTTTTTCCTCTTCTATTTCTTCTCTTGGCACGGCTGCTCGAAGTAAATTGAGAAGGTAAACAAGACTGCGGTCTTCATTCTCGTTTTTCTGTTTTCCAGGGTGCTCTTGCTTTCTGACAGCCTGTAGGAACAACGTGGGAGGCTGACAAACTATATGCCGTTGGAGATGACGATGATGAGCAGGAACGGATCATCATCGTCTGTTCATATCATTCTGCGGAGCAAAGACGCGCTTCTCCCAACATCGCAGGCTCGCGTCATTTCCGTGCTGACTGCGGGGCCGTACGCATGGGATTAGAAAATTGGTCCGGGCCGATGTAATAATTGGAGGTGTTCGCACGAAGCCGAATCTTTCCACCCGAGCCATTCATCACTGTTGTAAAATACAATTTTTGATCAGCTTTGAATCAGATATGGCAGGCCGGCTATGATTGGTAAACTGAGGATACAGTATACTAATCTAGTGGGATTGGCTTCGTCCGACTCGATCCGATGAAGCCGCGTTAATGCAAACGAGACCATCCTGCAACGCCAACCTAAAATTGATGTTGGGCCAAGCATAGTCACCCCAATCTCACAGAATGGGAATTCTGGCACCAAGATGTATTAGTTAGTGCAATAATTCCTGCAGTACAGACCTACGCCATACTGTGTCACAACTTGTGGAAAATATGTTATCGCTGACAGCTTCAAGAACTACAGAAAGAAGCTAATATGTAACGACGTTCGTGGCTTGGTTCATGATCGTTATGAGCGGGTAATAGTCATATACTAATAGCGCTAACCTCACTCTGCAGAGTTCAGACGCCACAGAAAACGCAGTGGTTCATGCTTGGAAGCCTGCTTTGCCGCACTACGTGATGACGAGATGATCTTTAAAGATGGGAGACACAAGGCGTAAATTACTGCATAGTGCTTGACTTTGCAAGCTTGCCGCGTTTTCTAATCTTTGCTTCGGCCCAAATACTTATAGGACCTGGCTGAGTCGAAGACTCAGCCAGGTCCTACGTACGCGTTCTCAAAGGTCTCTGGCTCCTTTTCAAACAACGCGGTTCCTTAGGCTGCCGGCCGGCGCGGCTTTGATGACCCCAGGAGTCTGGGTGGTAATGACGACGTTTCCACAGTCGCTTGACGGTGAAGAACAAGCGGCTGATCGATGCGAGCACCCGCATGTATGTGTCGGGAGTCCTACCGCGGGCTCCAACGCTTAGTCCAACTTTCGTGAAGCCGCCACCAACGAGTTCGCCCGAATTCTGGAGAAGTATTCCGATCTGACCAAGCCAAGAAACATCAATGAGACGCCAAAGCAGGATGCAACGCATCACATTCTCACGACCGGACCGCCAGTTCAATGCCGACCACGTCGACTTGAACCAGACAAGCTGCGCGTCGCTCGTGAAGAATTCGAGCATACGCTTCAACTAGGCATTGTGCGGCACCCATCCAGTCCCTGGTCATCCGCCCTTCACATGATGCACAAAAAGCCCTGCGACTGTGTGGTGACACCGCGCACTCAACGCCGCAATGGTACTGGATCGCTACCTCATCCCAAAAGTCCAGGACTGCACATCGTTTCTGAAGGGCACGACCATCTATTCCAAAATCGAAATCATCAAGGCGTATACCATCAGATCCCTGTTGAGCCATCCGACATAACGAAGACCGCGATAACAACAGCTTACCATCCTGCAGAAGACGGCCTCGCAGAAAGCCTTCATAGGCAGCTAAGATCAGCACTTCGTACGCAGTCGTCTCCCGATGCCTGGGTCGATAACGTGCCCATTGTGCTTCTTGGGTTCCGCTCAACGCTCGAACCTGACATTGGGAGTACGGTGGATGAGCTCGTCTACGATGCTCCGCTCCGTCTGCCTACGGACATGATCGAGCCGCCTACCATACCAGACGGCGTGGATTCCACATCCTATCGTCCACAAGTTAAGGCAAGCAATGTCAACGCTTCGCCCCGTTTCATCACGCCAACAAACGCAACCGAAGGTTTTTTAACACCCTGCACTTGCTGAGGCTGCACATATTTTAATCAGGAAGGATGCACCTCGGAAGCCTTTACAAAACCTGTACGATGGACCATCTCCTGTCCTGGAGAAACCACCAAAATAGTATATCTTGCTGCTTCGAGGCAAACGCGAAAGCGTTACGATCGACAGGCTCAAGCTGGCTTTCTTCTCCCCTTCATTTCACCAACGTCCAAGCCTCCGGTTACCACACTAAACACCTCAAAGGAAAGAAGAAATTCCACTCAAGTGGCCACAGGGTAGGCGCCCAAGGGTAGGCACCTGTAGCCCACAACAAGCTACGGTGACAACAGGAACGACAGCGAGAGCGGTGCGTTTCGGCACCGCGCGATGCGTGACGCGTGCCACGAAACACGTAGATTCGGGGTGACGTGGTGCATCGACGTTCTACGCTGGCCAGATCCTGCCTTGGAACTAATACCCATTTGTAAATATAAATGGAGTTACATAAACCAAGCTCGCTACAACGGCTAATCGGTCCCGACGAGCGTCCCATTGAGGGTATATTGTCCTAATCATCGCATACATACCCAATCTTCCTTCGCCTGCGCGTGCTATAGTCACCACGAGATGGTCAAAACTAGTGACGACGCCCTATGTAGTTAAATTGTGGGTGAGTACATTTCCTCAACGAGCAATGGAGTTTTCAAAGGAGCGCCCCGGTGGGCTCCTTTCTATACAGGATCTTCACCGCGCCTCCGCCTGCTTAATCTCCACGAGATAAACGAGGGATAACAACACCTTGAGTAGTTCTTAAGATGGCAGTGAATACAGTGCCTCAACAAGAAAGTGGGGTTTTGATGGGGCGGCCTAGTAGTCTAGGCTAGTGTTCCCTTGGTGGAGCTTGCTTAGTCTTCGCGAGATAGTCAAGGGCTGGCGGCTCCCTGTGTAGCAAGACAGACGTCGGTGAATACAGTGCCTCAACGAGGAAGTGAGGTCTTAAAGGAGCGCCCTAGTGGGCTTCCGGCCTTCGAGGCACCTGGTTGAATGACAGCTCTTTCTTCGGGAACCCGGTAAGGAGGTCGCGTCGGGAGGCATTCCAGCGGCGAGTATATATTGTGCCGGTTGGCCGCCTGGACGCCGGTCCGCCACGCCCCCGCAATCGCTGACGTTACAATCGAACTAAGCGGCATGCAACCCTTATTTACTGTCAGACCATTGTGCTAAATTACGATCCACCCGTTCGGAGACTCTGCTTAGCTTCTTCGTGGTTCTACTGATTTGTTTTGTGTGTGTTAATGCTTAAGCTTTTATCATACCGGAATATGTTTGTGTGCTATTTGATATCATCTGTTGTTATTTTTTTTAGTTTCTTTTAGGTATGTTAGGGTAATTTCAAATCTACCAGTGTGCCCAATCTTTTATTTTCTTGCTAGCAAGTTGACGTTTTAGTTCGTTAGACGTTTGAGGGGAAGCGAGAGCTACAATGCAGTTATCTCCCAAACCTATTTGTCTCACGATTGGACCATCGTCGTAAGAATCAGTTAAACTAAATTTTAGGGCAAAAACTCCACGCAGGAAATGACGTATAAAGGTGGCATCCGTAATGCCGTTTCTGATGAGAAGTAGACATTTAATTTATAACTAGAACTTGTTGCAGGGGTTGCATACAACCGATGAATGAAGGAGCGACGGGATTCACTATCTCTAAAGGAAGTTTTCTTGATTCACCTTGTTTATGCTGGTAGACGCCCTTCATAATTTTCAAATAGAGAAATATAATGGAAACGGTGATGGGATTTCGTGTATCATAACTTGACAGGGAAATGGTTTAAGTGTAGCCTCATGAAATCTTTTCCGGTCCCCAACTCTTTAATTTGACACTGTAACGTTTTTTTTATGTTTTTATTTTGATTATTGGCGTTTGTTTCTTCCCCTTACCCTCAAATAAATCCAAAGTTGCGATTTAACTGATTTTTAATACAACCAATTTGTTTCCCAAATTTAGAAACGTGTTCTTAACAGTGCAGTGAGCGAATAAAATGAATGTAAATTTTCGATGTTACCTCAATTCTACAGGCCACTCTGAGTTAAATTAGTAATAGAACCAGTGTTGTACGGAACGGCGTTTCTGGAACGCGTTCCCTTTAGGAGGAACGAAGGAACGCCGCCGTTCCATCTTGCATCGGTGGAACTGGAACGGGAACTCGTTACTTTTTCACTGGAACGGAAAAAGGAACTGCGTTCGTTCTTGTTAGTTCAGTTTTTATTTTGTTTTTAAGGGGGACACTAAAAAGTATAAAAACAATATTATTATGTTTCTACGAAGAGCAGGATTATGTTAACTCTTTTGTTACTTATTTCAATGCTTATTTTGTGGGGTTCTTGCTCGGTAGAAGGCGGGTGCAGGTGAGCTGGAGGACAATGATTCTATTTTTCAGTGCCCGAGACTGCAGCACAAAAAAACAAAACTTTTAGTAGAAGGAAAAGACACAAAAAGAGTGACGTCTCAAACTCATCTACTTCCTTTGCTTCCACGAACCCTCATACACCCAGAAATCTAAGGCCGACTACAGCCATCACTGAACTTCCACAAAGAGACCTACAGTCACAACAAATGACCAGGTTACCAGACATCGAACGCACCCTTGTATCCCGAACGTTGTTCACTTAAAAGATACACAAAAATTAATCTTTATTCCTTCTCCCCTTGTCCCACGATCATTTTCAAACTGAACAACGAATCCAACCTTCACGAAGAAGGACTGGTAGTTTTCAAGGCTGACCTTTCAAGAGCCCTACCCTCTTCTTCACTTGCTCGTTTTGCGGACAGCAACATCGAGGAGCAACTGTTGTTAAGTTCAAACAAGGGACTTTGCTAGATTGAAACGCGTGAGGTTGTTGTAAAACGCTCGTGAAATGTGGGATAATCCTCTAATAAAGAACAACAGAAATTAACCCCGCTTCTCCTCCCCGGATCACAGTGCATTTTGCTCTTTTTAATCGCCCACTACGAACAGGAATATGGTAAAACGGAGACTTTTAAAGGTGACTATATCAACGAATGGAACCTCGCTTCAGATTGTTTTCTTTTCCTGGTGTCCTTCCATCACGGCTTTCAAATTCGTATGTTGCCATTTGATGGGACATATATATATATATAAACACAAAAACCACTTCGTGGTTTCTGTGTTTATATATCTACAAAAAATGGAACGGTAATGGGAACGAGTACCTTGCTCACAGATGAAACTTGTAACGAGAACGCCTTCAAAAATCAGAAGGAACGAGGAACGAGCTTTCGTTCCTCTTTTGAGGAACGTGTGCAACGCAAAACAGAACCCCGCGGTTTTTTTCTTTCTTTTTCTCAATGTCATTCGCTTTTTACGAAGGTGACACTGTCACTGAGCCAGCTGCCGTAAAGTTGCAGTTACACTGCTCCTACATAATACAAAAAAAATACACGGTGTTTGCTGCAGAAATAATGGCAGCCTTATCTGCAAACGCGCCTCAAGAATGTTCGAAGCACGTTGGCTTCATTCTAACACGTCTGCAGACAGTCTTTGAGTGACCGATGTGGCAGGACCGTCCATATACAGGAAATAAACACGCCTCAGATTGTAGCGAGTTTTAGTAGACCGTGTTTCCCCCTCCGCTAGCCCTCCGCTACGAAGAAACCGCCACCGCGCCTGCGTGCCGATGGCCTTGGCTGTAGAGTTCCGGCTAGCGGAAGGGCTTAGCGGGGGGAAACACGGTCTACTAAAACTCCCTAATAGGGAGTTTTAGGGAACCGTTTTTGCACAACCGATACGGTACGACGGGCCCTTTGGTACGAACTGCGCATGTGCGAGTCTTCTGCGGTGGCGCATGCGCAGTTCGTACCGGAAGGCCCATCGTACCGTATCGGACGTGCAAAAACGGTTCCCTAAAACTCTCTACTGTCTGCAGACTGTCTTCTGTAGGATACATGATCAGCGCGACCGGGGCTTTACGGTCTTGCCCTCGAACTGTCGCAGCTCTCCACATTACTCCTCTTCCCTCCCAACCAAAATCTCCACTTCCGCGACCAGGCCACCGCCATAACGGACGAGCCCATTTAGGTCGGGAGAGGGGAGAGCAGGGGAGCAAAAGCCATCGTGTAGTCATTTGTGACCCTTTACTTTATTCCCTCGGCATCGCGGGCAGGACACACACACACAACTACCGCGCCGCGACGCGACAGCCCGACGTCTAGTTGATGGTGATGCTGATGACGACGACGGGGGCAACTCCGCAAATCGCCGCCACCGAAACCCGGTTCGCACATCGGAAACGACACTAGTTCAGCCGCGCTTTTCCGCCCTGCGAGGTTCCATCGCGGCAGCGTCTGCGAAGTGAGGACATTTCGCTTCTGGGCCGGCAAGGAGGACCAAAGAGGTGTTCTCTCTCCCGCGGGCTCCTTCATCGTCGCCATTAATATCCATAACAATAAGCAGCCCGAAGCGCCTTCCGCCGTGCAATATGAGTTTGCACCGACGATATGGAGATTGATGAAGAGCAAACGCGTCGCATCAGTTTATGGGACGATGCGTGTGGCCGTACTGCGGCGGCGACGACGACGAGGACCAGCAACACATGAGACCCAATGCCGAGGAGGGACTGCGGCAATAAATCTTCGCGCTTCTGGGGACCGAGTCGGCCCCCAGTGCCTGCAGCGGTAGAGGAGTCTCGCGCGCTCTGATTGCGTTGGCCGTCGAAGTCGCTTATCTAAACTCGCGCAGAGGGCGGCCACTTGGCTCCTCCGGGTTGAAATCGCCGCTTCGTTATACACCGAGTTTTCGAGGCTGAACCACTTGATGCTCCCAAAAGTGTCAGCAATAAAAAATCAAAATCAAATTAAAGTAACATAAAACGAGAAGTGGTCGTGAGAACCACCATTCACAAAGATTTTTTTTTTTTTAATTGCGAAGGTTAATCGCACACAGCACAAGGAAAGAGGACGGATAATTTTACGCTCCTGTAGCCTTCTTTCTCTAGGGAATTTACCGCTCTGTTTTTGTGAGAGCCATCCATACGTAAAATAAAACAAAAACGTAAGGAGTGCAGCTCACCCGTCATGCCGGAAAACCCAAGAGACGAGGGTTTTGCTCCAATCCTGGGGGTAACAGGGAAAAACCACAACATCGCTGTCGTCCCCTGTTATGTTCCGAAGTCTGGGGATATTCGGTGCGACCGTTTGCCCGCTCGCCTGATCCACAGCTCGTATATCAGTAACAAATCTCACGTCGTCGCGGTCTAAAGCACTCGCGGTTCTATTTATGCTTTCCGATTTATTCAATGTCTACAGGGCACAAAGATGGCCCCCCGCACTGCAGCAGGCAGGCGTGCACGCCGAGAAAATTACGCGACTCCCCGCATAAAAGCGAAAGACACGGAAAGGTTCTTCCGCGAAGAATGGAAACCAGGACCAAGAATCTCACAGAGAAAAAATAATAAAATAACTGAAACGCATAATCACCATATCACGTAGATTAGGACTCCGCCTCGAGCGCAGATACGAGGGAAAGAGCTCCGAGGCAATCGTGGCAACCCGGGCGACGTCCGCACGACCTGCGTCGGGTCACTCCCCACGACAAGGGGATAGCGCCGGCCGGGGCGCCACTCATGCCTTCGGCTAATGACATCTGCCCGTTCTCAAGCCGTCGGTTCGATCGTTTCCAGTGGGCTTCGAACCGGAAGGCGCGTGGGAGTTCTTCAGCCGTCCATAAAGCGTCGGGGCCCTCCGAGCGGAGGCGTGTGCTTCCACTGCACCAGGACGACAGACGACCTCGCCTGCAGGGTTCGATGCGCAGTCTGGAGCGTGACGACGTGGCCGGGGTGAGCGAGCCCCAGGGTTGCTTGCTCGCTCCAGCGCGGATGCCTAGCTCGCGTCAGCGTCGTCGACAGCGCGTGTTTCTGCGTCTCGAAACGAGACGCACGCGTCTGCCGCTTTGCGGCGTACTCTCGTTGAGTTTCAGCGTGCTTGACGCTGGGGCGGGTCGGGGAACCACTTACGATGACGTCATGCGGTCGGCCTTGTCTTCTGGGTGGTGTTCAGTTTTGTACAGGTTACTCGAAAAAAGAAAAAGTAATCGATTACAATTACAATTACTCTCGGTTAAAAAAGTATTAAATTAGATTACTTAATTACTCGAGAAGAAGAGTAATTGGTCGTTACTGAGAAAAAAAAAGTAACCGTTACTTTTACGATTACTTCAGATTTTCAAAACGACCGATTTTTTCTGCCGATTTAGAAACGGCTCGTTTCGTACTGTCCATTATTGAATTAAAATCGCCGAATTATCATCTGCTCTTGTTCTTAATCCACCACCAATATTGGGAAACCAAACTCCCGTCGGAGATTTCGTTCGAGGATATCTCGGTAGGAAACATGTAGAAACGAAGGGTGCCATTAGAAAAGGGGAGAGGAAAGTAGTAACTGTTACGAGTAATTTTAGTACCTTCAAAGGTAACCATAGCTACCTCTCGCGATTAGTTCATAATAAAAGTAATCAAATTATTACGGAATTACTCGAAGAATGAATCGATTAGGTACAAGTAATTTGATTACTTGTAATCAGACCGCACAAGTCTGTGTAATTGACCAATACCGCCTAGGCAAGGCCCGTGGAATACGTCATTGTTAGTGGATCACCGACCCGCCGGTGGAGGCGCAGGTTTTGTGTTGTGGTGGTACTGGCTGTGTACTCGGTGGCGGTGGACGTCCTGGCTGCTGCCGCTTCCGCTGCTCGTCGTGGGAAAGCGATCAATCCTGGCGGGTTTCGTGGTGAGACGAATCGCACGGGGCTTTCGGGGAGGTGCTACTACTTGACAAAGAGAAGCGATAATGAGCCTGTCTTCTGGTCGCCGATGAGGCAGGACCTTGTTAGCGGGGGAACAGCTCGATGCATGTTCGATGTGTCGTTGTTTTTGTATGGCAATAAAATGTATATGACCTTGTACGAAAAAAACTTTTTTGACAGGTTTTTTTGACAAGTTGACGGAGAACGCGGCTTTTGTTCTCTAAAATACAACAGAGACGTAAGTTCCGCAAAAAAATTGAAAAAAAAAACACTCATCGACCCGTGCATTTGTTACATTTTGTGCGAGAAAATCTTGTGGCGTGATGTGCATGATTGTTTACTGCGACTAGAGTAGCGGTGGCACAAAATATGCATATAAATTTCCAGGTTAAATGTTAGGATTCCAAAACTTCGTAAAAAGAAAAAAAAAGCTAGAGCAAGAAAAATAACAAGATTTGCCCATTGTTTATACGCTGGGCGAAGTAGTACTTACAATATTTGATTATCAGGGTAAGAAACGATGCTTTTAGTGTTTGAAACCTCTTGGTAAAACAACATATAGATAATTTGAAATGCACCTACGGCTTAATTTACCACGTAAAGTGGTAAATCAGTGAATGATCCACGAGGAGCTGGACTTTTTTTATTGTGGTTCTTGAGGTGAATACGAGTATAGGAAGGTGGATAATTTAAGATACGGTGGTAATTTTATTATTAACCTAAATTTGGTATAGTATCACATTAATTCAACTGAACCTTGCTCCACAGCACCGGAACAGCTTTCGCTGCCGTGCTCTGGAGTGTTCAATATCTGAGGTGTGAAATCTAAGGCATGCAACAGCGTGACTGTGTGTTGTTCGCATGCTTGCATCACAGATTTATATAGGCTATTAATGTCGAGAAAATTCTAGAATAGAACAGTGCCGCGACAGGTGCTAAAAGTAAGCGCGGCATGGAATGCGAGGGCATACCCTCTTTTCAATCTCAAAGGATCACAAAAGCAACAACGTATATTTCTCCAGAGGTTCCACGGCGTTGTCTTCAGTCTACAGATACCGCCTTCAACAGCGACTAAAAACAACAAACAACAACAACAAAAACAACAACTGTTTCTTCCTTAATTCTAGACGATAAACAAAGAACGTTGTCCTCTTGGAGAGAAGCGCATCCAACCTAGACCAGCTTTCAGCGCGAATCAAGTTGGTTCCGTTGGCTAACCTGCCGACGGAAGTGGGCCAACAAACTTCCTGGCAGACAATCACTTCCCAGGAAATCCGTCCCTCGCGCCGCGACGAGTGCGCGAGACGGACGAAGAGCAGCGCGTCTGCCATCTGTGCCGATGCCGTGGGCACCTTTAACGGCTAACGAAAACACAACGACCGAAAAAAAAAATCCATCTACGGGGCAGCTGCGGAAAAAGACATTACTTTTCTTGACCGCTAGCCGAACCTTGCTCTCACTGAATTTCTTATTGTTTCTTTGACGCCTCTTGGAAATTGACCCCCACGTGTCTTCCCCCGCGCCAACGGTAGCCCACCGAAACGACTTTCAACTGCTTTCTCGTGAACTATACTTGCATGACCTTAAAACCCATAAAAGAAATAATACCACTTGATATATATATATATATATATATATATATATATATATATAGTATATAGTATATATATATATATATATATATATATAGAGAGAGAGAGAGAGAGAGAGAGAGAGAGAGAGAGAGATTTGCGGTTTTCGTAGTTGTTGGTTGGTTTGAGTTTCGTTTGAATTGTTTCTTTCGTGTTTCCGGTAGTTTTTTTTTGTGTTGGAAAAGTTTTTAGGAAGACCTCTAGAACTCGCAGTCTGCCACTGCTTTGCATAGCAGAACAGATTTTGAGGAATTTTTTTATTCTTCCAATTAGGATAGGTGCGCGTTATGTTTCGTGAAATCAATCATCACCAATCATAGAGACATTGTGCATTAAAACATATCTTCTCGCATATTTTATATCAATCTGTGGTATTAGGCCCCATATCCAATTAAAAAAATAGAAGTAAAAATAAAGAGCACTTTAGTTTCTTAGAAATACTGAATGAAGAAAGACCTCCTTTTAACCGCTTTTCACGTCTGCAGGTCTTGACTATCAGACGCTGTGATATTTTTGTACAATCGTCACCAGATCTATGCTTTTTTTGACACCCTCATAGTTTTGGAGACAAAGGTGGAACAGCACTAATTGTGTAGAGCACGAAGCTGTCACAATAAGTAGCTCTATTTATTCGTAACAACACAAAAAATTTAAAACAAAAACGCAGTACCCGGTGACCAAATAATAATAATAATCAAGAATCAAGAATAATTTTTATTAGGTGTCCAGGAACGACCATGCGGTCTTGGTACTGGCACGCCGAAACTTACACACTACAAAAAAAAAGTGGGGAAAAATTAAAGATAAAAGAAACTCAAAGCATTGAGTAAAAGACATGATACATATAACGCATGCTGAGGCAAAGATACGATTTACACAACAAGCAAAGAACGGAAAACAGGGTACAAACGTAGGGTAGAAGACTGCGACAAAAACGAATATACCTTATTAAATTAATATGTATTCACATCACAATCACGCAGGCACGTAGCCAGGATTTTGTTTCGGGGGAAGGGGGGGGGGGGCGCCCATCACAAAATGCTGTATGAGGGGAGGGGGAGAGGAGGCCCCAGCAAAATGAAAGATTTCGGGGAGGGGGGGGGCGGCCCATGCCCCCCCGACCCCGCCCCCCCCCCGCCCCCTGGCTACGTGCATGCAATCACGACAGGTTCAGCGGGACTCACACAAGACTCTGAGAGATCTGACAAATTCTGTCGCACAAAAAATATCAAGATGACTTGCAATGCTATTATATGTCCCACATATACGAAACATGGGGTCCAGGATATTTATTAATAATAATTATAATAATAAGATAATAAGAATAATAATAAGAATATTAAGAATACTTTTATTTATTGTGCCTAGTAAAAGACGAAGCCTCACTGGAGCACTTGTTAGTAGTAAAACAAGAATACAAAAAAAAACATAATAAAGGTAAGCAATGCAAGTAACAAAATAGAACAAAATACTCAGCAGTGACTACGTATATACATCAACCACATACAAGGCGCAAGCACTTTTTAAATAGGCACAAATATGGATTGAAAATGTATATATCAACTGGGCCAAGATGGTTTAAATAGTTTTGAATGCTACCCGATGGTGACATAAACTTTGTGGGGTCCACGTGGAACGTGCGGTGATTTCGAACATTTCTTCCAAGCAAATGAGAATGCGCAGAGGAGGTTAATGAGCTAATGTCAAAATAAGAATGTGTACATTTAAAAAAAAAGGACGCGCAAACACCGTCTTGTTATAAGCTCAGATATCTGTAATGATTTCAGTACTTCAAGATATACGTGTGAGTCATGTGAACATCTAAAGTTATAAATTCTAGCAAACCTTTTCTCTATACGTTCTAGATTTTTGGAAGCAGTCATGCTAAGACTGTTCCAGATCACCAAACAGAAATCATGTTTTGAGAGAACTATGCTCCTGTAAAGCACGAATAAAAGATGCACACTCGAAAAACTTTCGCTAAATCGTGAAATTACACCGAAAAGTCTAAAACAAGAGCACACACAAACATGCGACACATGCTATAGTTGAGAAACAAGTTTGAAGTCAAGCAAAACTCTAAGGCTGCGGATGGAAGTCGGAGAAAGGTTCGCACAAAGTCGCTTGACCAGGGCTTACCAGTGCAGCGGACGTGTGCTACGACGAAGCAGTTGTCCGTACAAATTCAGATAGGTTTTAGAACAAGTTTATTTAAACGTTGCAGTCCAATATTTGCTTAACTATATCGAAAGCTCACATGCACGAACCGACGAATGAATGGCTTGATTGCAGACTTTGTGGTGCAGCAGTGATAATGTCTATAACGCACCAAAAATGTTCTTTGTGTCTGAGCATCGGTTTGGAGTACGCGGCAGTACGAGTAGTAAGTACACGGTAGCGAGTTAGAAACAAAGAAGTATCCGTCGGTCAGCAGCTGTTTTGGGGGCGGGTGCCCGGCCGCACGAAAACACAAGCGAACGTCCTTGTAATTTTCTAGGTCGGGAAGAAACAGAAGCCGCACTTCCACCAACGATGACTTCCCGGCCAAACCAAGAGGCCCCCCAGGATGCAAAGCAAACAAGACGAAGAAAGAAGCTGCCACCGCATGGCCGGCTACGCAGCCGTCGGTGTCGACTCGGTCGGGACACAAGCTCAAAGGCAAGCCGGGGGCGGCAACGGTCCGATTACCCGTATCTAACGTTTTTCCGGAACGCACCCGTCGGTCACGTGTGGTGCGGCGGGGGGGGGGGGGGAGGACGTCTTGGGAGTTCGTGATGATGACGACTCCAGAGACCATACTCCTTCCAGATGTGGCGAAGAGAGTTTCTGGGGGGGGGGGGGAGGGGGCGGGGGTTTGGAACCACAGAAGTGGGAAGTGTCAAGAAGGAAACGAGGAGACGGGGTCCAGATTCCAGAAGGACCCCGAGGTGGCGGCTGCATGTAAACAAAGAATGGTTCTTTTCCCTGGTCTGTGTCCGTGAGTCTGTGACAGAAGTATTTTTCGTGTGCTCGAGAGACTGTCAGAGGTGACAAGTGCCAGGAGCTTTCCGGGTCGATGATGTTAGCGGTTCTGCTCGTATATTTGAGCTGTGCTTATTTATTCGCCCTTTGATACGTTTACGGAGGAAAGAGGGTCCTAAGCTCCGTCGCGAAGAAAAGGTAAATAGAGCTGGAACCGTTCAAAGGGAGCTGACATCTCTGACATCTTAACGCAGAAACTGGAATGCCGGACAAGAGCTCACTCAACAAAAGCTCAGATGACAAATGCTCACCGGACGAAATTTCAACGGACAAAAGCGCACCGGGAAAATGATCAGCGGACAAATGATTAACTGACAAATGCTCACCGGACGAAAAATTCACCATTTTTTTTCAGACCCGGACAGATACTCATTAGCTTCTCCACGAACCCGGACAAAACTTCACCGGAAGAAAGCTTTATGTGGGTATTGTCTCGAGCTAGCTTAGGTGCACGTTTGCGACCCTCCAAAAACGTTGAAAGCATTTATTTGACTCTGCACGTGTTTTGTTAATAGGATTGAAACACAAGTTTATTTATCTGTTTCTTATAACCGAATAGGTTCCCCTACTGCCTCCAGCAGTCTTGGAAGATCTCTGTGCAGCTGGAAGTGATCATCTTCGAGTGGTTCTGGAGGCGCTTCTGAGCGGGTGTATCTCGAAACGTCCCATTCGCATTTAGCCCCTTATGAGCCTGTTGTAGCTTATTTGTCGCCACTGACGTCAGGGGGTAACAGTTTAACAAATTGTGAGCTTTTGTCCGGTGAGCCTTTGTCCAGCTACTCAGAAAGTGGCCCCAAATTGAGACCCCTCTCCGACTAACGGAAAAGAATGAATCCGGAATAATTTTACTAACTCAGGACATCATATGCTCCCAGCCCTGCGGCTTAATCATTGATCTTGCATTATAGTATCTAAGGAGGAAAATACAATTTATGCGTAAAGGAAGATAAGGAAACTCGTATACATATATCTGATATTTCACATTGCTCCGTGAACAACTCTCCAAAATGCACTCCTATCTACAGATTTCCGGACGATTTCGCGCTATGCAGAAACGCAATGCAAACCTTCCCCACATCGGAGTTAATTGCAGAGCGGTTTCACACTGTGCACTTTCCATCTTTCGCAATCATCGCTTGCGAAATGTCCCAACTTTAGCAGACAATACGGTCTGTGTTGCAACTAGCCTGTTCGATTGCAGCATCGTGCTCGACAACTGCATCAACGAGAAAACGATCTATGGCAACGCCACGTGTACAAGTCCTGGAAACATGAAAGCTTCTCTTTCCGAGCGTTTGTGTCGGCCGATTTTTTTCTTCTTCACACTGCGAACAGTAGCGCTACAAATCGTCTCGAATCTCTTTCGCCGCGAGAGCTGCGCAACACCGTACGGCAAAAGTAATGGAAGGCGCAGGTCTCGAACGCGCGCGCCTTCCCAAAAAGCGCGCCCGTGGAATGCACCAAAAAGACGACGCCACCACCCACCGACGGATTTCGTTAAAAATAGAAAGCTTCCTGGCGATGAAAAAAGAAAGAAAGTTAAAAAAGAGAAAACGTGCGCTCACGACTTTCTTTGGCTGAACGCGGTTTTGGAAAAAGACTAGAACCTTCGGAGCATTCTTGCCGTTCCAAGACACGAGTTGCGCATCTGAAAAACGACGTTCTTTGGTGTTACAGATGTAGACTAGCAAAAAGTCGGAGTTGGTACGAAGAAAGTAAATGCTTCGACCTCGTTTCTTTCTTTTTTTTTCTTTCTTTTTTTTTTCTGGATCTTATTGTGACGAAGGCGGCGAGTCGGCGACGATAAACTGGCACGTTTCTCCCGGCATCTTGAATATCCGGGCCGACCTTTCCATCTCAGCAGTTGAACTTTTGCCCCAGCGACCCAAAGTAAATTGAACGCCCGTGGAAGACGCATCATTTTGAACCATAGTGTAATATGATCAGTGTGCGATTATATAGCGTACAGACTAAATGTTTTTTTAAAGGTGTGAGCGCATGATACGTGCGGATAATGAATGGTCCATGAAGCATATATAAACCGCGAAATGTAAGGATGCACACGAGCGAACCCAGAGACTGTGTGTTTATAACTTCGGTGTCCTGCTTATTTACGCATACCACATTTTCATTCTTCTTATTTCGTTCCCGAGTGCCTAAGAATCGACCAACAATGTACAGTGCAACGGGCGACACAGTGAGCACAAACACGACATCCACTTGGTGACTTTCTGTTGCTTTCGTGCATTTCTCAAATACACTGGTTATGGTGACGATATATCAAATTTCACGCCCTTGGTTGGTGCTGCGCATAAACAGATTTCAACACACTGGAAGTTGAGACAAGAAACTTCCCAATGTAAGCAGCAACAGAAAAAACAAAAATAATCCGATCGCGCGTTCGTGTTAAATTTGTCACACTCTGGATTTTTCTGAAGTATGCAGAGCGTGCATCACCGAATACTTCGTCACACGTTTCCATCCTGCGTATCTACGATGGATCAGGTATCGTGGAGAATCATCGACGAGTCACTTTGAAATTAGGTGTAAAATTCATATATTAGGTCCACCCATATTTTTTCATTTATTTCTTTATTTACTTATTTACCTTTCTTTATACAAGGCTGCTTTACTAATTCATGTTCGGAAAGGTAGCCTTTTCCGATTGTTAGGAAGCTCCCTATTACAAGCAGCAGCACCGAAGTCAAAGGCATCCTGCACAATTAGGGCCTCCCGGGACCGCAACCTAGGCTCGCGCCCCGTGGGTCCGAAACTCCTTGGACGAAGCCACAGGAGCCCGGGCCACCAACAAAGCCGCTGTCAGATTGAACTTAGAGCATGAGGAGACGCAGGGTGAGGGGAGATGAGGCATCCCTGCGCTATTTCGCTCACCCTCGAGCTGACAGTACGGGCGGGAGCTAGTCGTTCGCCGGACCAATCAACAGCCTTCATTTCATCACGTGACACCACCCTCTTCGCGTCGGTGTGGGTTGGAGCGTGATCACCCGGCGAAAGATGGACGCGTGATTTGTCCAACGAGCACGCGTGCCTTCCACGGCAGCTTAGGGGCGAACGGAATGTAGCGATCGCCGCCGCATCCCCCGACGTGCATCGAGAACGGTAAGGATTACGGGACGACGAGCCGGCACCGCGGGCCAGCGCAATCCGGGCTGTTCCCGAGCAGAACGAGGTATGGAGCGGGCGTGAGGGAGAGACCGCCACGCAGAAATGGGATGGCGCCGACCCGCACCTGGGGTCCTCGCTCGCAATCCTGAGGGGGATCGTCTTCTGGGTCTGCCGGATGAACGATGGACGCACCAACCTCCCTCCGACGAATCATCGCGCGGGAATTCGCCTCTTCTAATCTGATACCTACATTTGGCAAAGCGCGTTTTCTTTTTCGGCCTCTACCAGGCTCGCACGACATGCAGCGCTAGTCACCTCGATTCAAGTACCCGGTGAATAAATCTTTCTTTGTCATTTTGATGGAAAGTGTTTTTCCTTTTTTGTTTTCTTCTTGTTTAGGGTGATCCTCCTGAGGGACGAGTTTTCGGCGCCAAATTCAGTGCCTGAAGATGGTAGGGATTGGTAGTATAGCGTCTTTTGGCGCGACGTTGCCTTTTGAATCAACGTGTTTTTTTTTTGTGTGTGTTTTTTGGGGGAGCGATTGGACGCAGCGATGACGGATCGCGGCTCCGAGGTATGCGTGCTGCGCTCCGAGTTTCGGGAGAAAAACAGGGTGGGCGACTTGATAGATGGGGGCAGCAGTGGGCCGCTGGAGCGAAGAAGAAAGGGCGAAGGCTCGCCGCCCGTTAGGTGGCCGATGCTGACAAGGGGAAGTGATCCTTTAACCGCGAGCACAGACACGCCGGAGTTGCCCGTCGATGGCCGCTGAAGATCTCCGGAAGTGGGTGACAGCAGGTGCATTCCGCGAGGCCTGCTCTGCGCAGTGGACTGAAGCTACGTGGTGCGCGCCATCGACAAAAGAAGCATTCGCGATCTGACGGTGCAAAGCGCTCTTCAACCAGAACGGTTGAACTTATACTTTGAAGTTTTACTGCTTCAGCGGCATTGTGCTGTAAACATCAGACAATGCCTTGTTTTAGAGTGGTTGGGTCCCGTACTTCTGTACTTACAAGCCATGTCTGAAAGCAAAACAGAGCCAGTGATCAATATAATTAATTTGTCTACTTAATATACGGCGCATAGCTGGTACGCAATGGCTAAACTGTCTAGAACTCTCCGCGGAGACACTGGAAATTGAATACGGGGAGCAAGTTCGACTGCTCCTTTGCAGGGGTTGTGGTGACGCCGGAACGCCGAGCTCTGATTGGTTCTGAATAAAGGATAGTGGGTAGACTTTGAGGCAGCTTGCTTGAGGCCTACCCACTAGCCTTCGATAAGAGCCAATCAGAGCTCGACGTCTTTCGTGACGTCACCACGATTCCTGCAAAGAGCAGACAAACTTGCGCTCTGCCTAAATAGGATCAAGAGCAAGCTTAAACTCCAAATGTGAAATTTAATAGGAATTTATATTCATTTTTTCTTTGATCCGTTAACATAACTATTTGTTGTATTCTTTTGATTATTTGTTGACCTTCGTCAATTATTTGAACTGTCAACACCTTGAACACCCAAGACTTATAGGAACAGAAAGTGGACAAATTAGACTCAGAGGTACTTGTGTGTGTGTTTTCCACTTTTTGTTTCTAAGATTCGGGTGTTCAAGATGTTGAAAATTTCGCCAGCTCGCCCGCATGTCCTTTGATATTTATATTTGAACTCTTTATTACATTAAAAAAAATTCATAATCTGCGCCGGCGATTTTGCGACGTTTTATTTAAAAATGAATAATAAGGCGTTCATAGGGGACATCTGCAATAAAGCACGAACTTTTCTCTTGGAGGTCCAAATTTTTACATAACGGGTTGAATCGTCATGCCCCAAATAAAACAAAGACTGTTCATACTTCAGCTACTGCGATTCTTTGTGACGTGCGGTGTTAAAGCGAGAAAAAGCAAATTGCTGCTTCTGTGAAGTCGATGGGAGATGTTGGTTATTTAAAATACAACAAAAAACACGGAATAATTTTTGAACGAGGCTCACTTTGAGAAAAATGCATCAATCAAGACTGAGCAACCTAAAAGCTGAACTGGTAGCTTGAAATGGTCGTGCTCATAGCTGTTCCTGTTCTCATATCGTCTTCCTTTCGTTGTTGTTTTTAATGTCTTCGTTCATTTTGTTGAACGCGTGACATCCGATCGCCTCTCAGTGCGCGCTGTCTCTTCTCTCCACTACTCACGGCCGTCACTATTTTCCGAAAGTCACTTTTATACTGCTAATACATCCTACAAAACAAAAAGACAGTCTGCTCACCTCGTCGGGTTTCTTCCATGTTCTGAAGGTCACAATGGTCGTACAAAAGCTATCTTTAGAAATGTTGGAAACATAGATATACATATGGAGCAAACGTGTTTCCAACGTTTTTGAGGCGTGTCAGCATATAAGTCTTTCACCGTGTCTTACGCGAGCACCGCGTCTTTCGCACGTTGTATGGCGAGTGTGACTGAAGCTTAAAACTCACGCCGTGACGTATTGGCAGCATCACCCAAATATCCATAATAAAACAACCTTCCAAAAAGAAATCTTTTTGTTTGCATACGTTTAAAGTTGAAGCCATGAAACTATAGTAACCCAAAACCGCACATACGGACAAGGCTGTATCCGAATTTCGGAATTGTCGGAAGAAAACGACCCATACTATAGATATTTATTTATTCTCGGTCTCCGAAAGCTGGCACCTTCCTTCTCGAGCGGTCCAGGCGTTTCCACGGTGTTGTTCCGTTGCTCACATTTTATTTTTATTTTCTATACCATACTGTTGAGAACGAGTTCAACGGGCTTTTACGACCGCAACTGTAAAAATTGATCGTCCTCTACAAATCCAGTCCGCGCGCGCGGCCAGAGCCGGGAACGTTTATTTTTATTTTTTTTCTGCTGGTAAGAGTTTCCTACACGGGCTTAAATTTCCGTCCTGCCAACCGAGAGTGCTCGGGAGGGACAAAGTGAGGCGAGTTATGGGTCGTAAGATATAACTTGTGTACTCGCTAAGCGCCGCTCGGATCGCTGAACTCTTTAGAGAAAACGCAGATGGCGCGGAGCTTCGCCGCCGCCACTCGTTTTTGCGCGATATTTTTGACGCGCAAACTCGCGCGGTTCGCTCTCGACTCGCGTATAGCTGTGACGAGGAGGACGGCGCTCGCGGGGACCACACAATCTTGCACGAGAGCGTAAACGCGATTCTCGCAATCGCTACGATAAATCTCGATGGAACTATATGCTGGAAGCGGTCGAAAGAGGGTTTTCTGGTGCATCGCTGTTCGTGTAAACACGGGCGTGATTTACAGTCTCTAGTGTCTTCTGGTCTCGCCAAGTTTTACGAAGCGCACTCAGAGTTGACATGCGCACGTAACAGTAAAAAAAATAAACTATAACCAGTACGTTTCTCGTTACTGAGATTTATAAGGAACGCGTTACATCAGGTCAAAAGAAGCGAGTTCTTTCTTGTTACTTTGAATTTGTCGTTTATCTGACGTGGTAGCAATCATCAAATATATCTTCTTTTTTTTTGTCGATTAAGAATGGCATTTTTTCTTGACCCGATTCATAGGCCTACTGATCGGGTGACAATAAATGTGGCTATACCGTCATACGTTGTGCACATTTTTTATCTCTTTGGCGCGTCCTTGCCATGAAAGTCAAATGCGTGAGCTGGTGTAAAATACAAAATGGGTAACTTGTGTTGCACACGTTCTCCTCCAGAAGTAACTAAATCCCTTTAAATATTTGTGGCCCTCAAAAATTAAAAACAATTAAATTGTACATTACTCGTTTTTTTTTATCAGTTAAGCTTTTGTGTATCTGTAACCAAAAAAAGTAACTAGATGCAAGTAACGTGTTAAGCGTAACTCGTTGCGTACAAGCCTGATTCAGATTGGCAGAATGATCTTCGTCAAATTTCAGCCGTTTCGCATGAAGTCATGATTCTGTTAGGAACTTGCGATTTTTAATAGATGACGCCCAATGATTGTAAGTACCACCGGCTAAAGTACCGCATTGGAAGGATCGGGCACTTGATCTCACTTATCCGATGTTCTCCGTCTTTTTCATACGTTTGGTGCCGAGCGCCGTGCAAAAAGGGAACTTCTGGAAGTTCATATGCTTAAGCTTTACACCGCCCGAATCGCTATTTTTATAAGTCGATAGTTTACTTTAGCCCCGAAATCATAGATTAATGTCGTTAAAAATACTGCAGAACCCGGAGCATCGAACAGGGTGTTCTATGGAAACCATTAGGTTTATTAGCATTCTCAAATTATAGTCTTGGAGGGATTTTTCAGATAGGCCGATGATGTTCGGAAGTTGGGGATGGGGCTTGGGCAATAAAAGGTGCTAAAGCTGGTTTCTTTCAAATCCGCAATTCTCGTTTCTTTTAAAAAGAAATGCCTTGTGTTAATGACGAACAGATAACGAAAGTCCCGAATAATTGTTATAGAGTGAATTAGTTGTTGAACATTCCCCAAAGGGTATCGACGCGGAAACAATAAATTCAAACATAATCATGTCTTTAGTCTATTACAAACAGACTTGTACGGCACTCACACGACAAGAAGAATGTAAGGGCAAGAGGAGAAACAGAGAGGTTAACCAAGGCGGCCTGCCTCGGTTGTCTACTTGAGTTGGGGAAGGGGATGAGGAGATAAAAGAAGGAGGAAAGGAAAAGTAGAGGCGATAAAGGTAACATGCTAGCAGTCACGTTAACACTGTGAGGGCAGAATCAATAATCAAGAGAATGCCGCAGTTTCCAATATGGCACTAAAACTAAGATACTGAAAGTGCGTGCTGGATTGTCACCAATGTTCACCCAAAACACTCGAGTTTTTGTACGCGCCAGGGCGAAGTTCAGTTGCGCACTTGTACACTGACAGGAATTATAAAACGGATAGTCCTCTATACGACAACAAATAATGAACAGTAGATAACTTTTTACAAACAGAACTCGAGGCGAGTTTCTGATAAAAATCGCAGAAGGGCGTTTGCGGCCTCCTCCTGAGTGGAAAGTCCCTGGCCCGTCGCATTTTGAACGTAGTAAATGGCCGGTCGTCTAGATGTGAGAGAATGTTCTTTTGGAGTTCTCTTTCTGCATCGTAAAGTTCACAATCACATAATAAATGAGATATAGTTTCCACACAATCACATCCCGGACAGTTCGCATTGTGTGTTTTTCCGATTCGGTGCAGGAATTCCTGTGTGTAGCAAACGCCCAGACGTAATCGGTGTATAACAGCTTCAGTTCGCTTGGGTATAGGTTACGTGACACAAGGTATGTTAGGTCAGGATCCAGGAGATATAGAGGAGGATAATGGTGTGCAGAGCTCTTCCAAAGACTTTGTGTTGCACTACCGGGCGTGGAGAGTTATCAATGAAGTCACGTCGCTTCTGGAGTAGGCTATTTCGACGTTGGGGAATAAGGTATAGGCGGAAGTAGCAGCACCATCCGCCGCTTCATTTTCAGGCATCTTGTAGTGTCCAGGAATCCACTGGAACTCAACAGAGTGTCTCCTATCAATACATTTCTGAAGATGGCATAAAAGTTTGAAAATAATTTGACCATTTTCATTTCGTCGTAGGTATGTGCAGATGCTTTGGAGTGCCGGTTTAGAATCTGTAAACACCGTCCATGCATGAGGTGGCTTTGTCAATATAAATCGAAGGGCTTGATGAAGTCCTACAAGTTCAGCCACTGTACTGCCGAATTCTCCATAGCACCATTTATTTTCTTCTTCTTCAGCCGCTGTTGAAAATGTCTTGTGGCTAAGTTTGAACTTTCTCGTTGTGACATATGATGAAATCACAATGTTTGCGGTAGAACTATTTTTGACAGATGATCCGTGTCAAACACATGATCCGTGTCACTTTTTTAATTTTTGACACATGATCCGCGTCACTCACTACAAGCAATCTAATTAACTTGTAATTAACTTCTTTTGGGACTCATTTAGTAATCATTTGAACGTATTTATTACGAAGAAATCATGAGAGGTGCTGAAATTACTCGTAGCCGCTATTATTTCTCCTAAAGCCAAGTCCCCGAAAGGAGGATGGTTTACCAAAATTGATGAATTAAAAAAGATGAGTAGTTTTTCTTTTTTTTCATCCGATGATTTTAATTTATGAACGGACAGTACGAAAGACCCTGTTACAACTTTTCAAACCGGAAGAAAAATTCGTCTTTTTGAAAATCGGAAGTAATCGGAAAAGTAACGGTTACTTTTTCAAACTAACAGCCGATTACCTTTTTGTTGAAGTAATCAAGTAATCTAATTGAACACTTTTTAACCAAGAGTAATTGTAACTGTCACCGATTACCTTTTTTGAGTAACGTGTACAAGACTGGTGCTCACGTAACAGTCAAAGGTCACTGATACCCCAAGAAAAGCAAAACGTGGCGAATCCTTCTCGTATTATCGTAGAACGAATCGCGAAACAAGAGGCGTGAGGATTATATGGCATGCCCTGCGTTTCTCAAACTGTGCAGCGAGTTCGCAAATTGGCTATGGCCAAATTTGATGATTACCCAACGACATCGAACGATACTCAAATACCAAAAATTCAAATCACGGTAAAACATCCGAGATTGTACTGAAGCCCAGGCTCACTTACGGCGTCGCTATTAAACGCTGCGCCCTAAACCCGAGCCGTGCTGCAGGCACCATCGTACCCTTACTCGACTCGAAAGTTTGCAGTAATTTTAGAACCGTAGGGTTTATGTTGTACTTTTCCTTCGACATCCAAACTCAATTAAACTTCCGATACTGTTTTTTCTTCTTTTTTTGTTAGCAGCCTTCTCAGGTTACGAGTTCGTTATCGCCCTCGCTCTAGCCCCCAAACCTAACTCGCAAAATGAATCCCCCCACCTCCGCTATCTATAATTGGCTGCGATCCCGTTTTACGTCTTAGGAGCCGCGTCATCGACCATTACGATGGGGGCACCCGTTTTATTCGACTGACGTCACACAGCCCAACCACCTTGCAGCCTCGGGCTCTAACCCCGAGCCAGCGGGACCAATGACACAATCCCCACCATCACACCCTCCCCTCTCTCTCGAACCCATGGCCAAGCTTATATATATATATATGTGTATAAAAAACAACTAGACGAATCATCGCAGGCTCTTTGTCTCGTCCCCGTAGTGCAGCGAAGCCAGCGAGGACCGCCGAGCCCACTTAATTTGACTACACGCCCGCGCAACGTAAACTAGGATTATACACCGGGCGGCCTCCCAATTATCTTGAGCCCCTTCGCACGCTAATCCGGGGTCCATGTGCCCTCGCAAAAACAGTAGAAGCGAGCTTTAGCGCTGTTTTCGGCATCCCCAGCCCGATGACGTAACCGCTTGTAAAGTCAAGAGATTTACCTCAGCCGCAGTTGGGAAGGGGGCGCCCCGTAAACGCTTACAAACACAGACAGAAAACAAGCACACACATACAACACACACGAACACACAGACAGACAAGCAAATGTACACACACACACATGCACACACAGGCGCGCAAGCGCGGACACAAACACACACACATTTACGCACGCACACACACACATGCACACACCAGAAAAAGAAGAGAAAAGTTCCTCGTTTTTAACAACGGCTCCCTGAACGAACAGTGAACAGGGTCCTAGCCGGATGGCATCGTGCACTTAACCGAAATCATCGCCTCGGCTTCAAGAAGGGCCAGACGCGTCCACGATCTCCCGCCAATTGTCGGCAGGGGTGCCATAAAAGACGCACGTGGACTGCGCGGGGGGAACCGCCGCGCCGGGGACCGATCTGCTGGGGGAGCAGACGACTCGTTGGACGCCTCCCCCACCACCCAATACGATTCCTGCTTGGGCAGCCAGCCGCCCCGCAGCAGGATCGGAAAAGGACCGCAGCACCGACATGACCTCATCAATAGTCATTAGGCTTCGTTTTCGGCGTCGGCGTACACTCAGCGACATGGGTGTACGATTCGCGCGAGTCAGTATTCATTGGCAGCGCCATATTTAAAAACTGGTTCACAGCGTATGCTCGAAGCGAACACTCACGTATGCTTGAAGCCGCGCTCACACTGCTGATACAAAATACAGCCTAAGGACTTCTTTGTATGACGGTCACATTGGCCATACAAAAGTTATCTGCAGACGTGTTCGAAGCAATGAGCATACATACGTGTGAACTTGAAGCAAAGGTGCTACGAAGATGCTTGATGCGTAGATAACTCTGTCAACACGGTCCGCAGCCTGTCTTTTGTAGAACGTGTGTGCAGTGCGGCATGCGGCTTTTGGATGCTTCTGTTTGGCTAGTTGGTTCAACACTTGTTCATGTGGACAGCTGAATTTTACGAAACACGAAGGTAAAGAATTGTCGAGGCAACGACGTTACTGTTACGGTTCGACGGTTTCAACTTACGACGATGTGACATGCACCATAATCTCTAGACCCTGAAACGAAAAGGCGTATAATAACGGTCGACTCGACGTTTTATTTTATTCCTCGTCATCTTAGGGTTCAGATTGCTCTAAAGTCGGGGTCACACTGCTTACACATCGTACAAAAGACAGTCCGCGAACAGATTCGAACTCGAGTCTCCGCGAGATCAGTGCTTCGAATGCCGCGTGGCCATGAGTTCAAGGAGAAACTTGGCACGCGGCATTCGAACCGAGGACATTGCTGTGACTCGTGTATGCAGACCGTCTTTTGTATGACGTATGCGCAGTGTGACCCCGACTTAACAAGCTCGCCGGTATAGGGGGTATTCACTGGCAGCCATATTTGAGGTCACTGTTTAGAGCGCATGCTCAGAACGAGCTCGCATTAATAGGCTGCCAAGACCGGCAATCTTGATGGTGCGAGGTGCACGTTGCAAAATAACTGGGGAAGCTCGGCATCAGCACGTGCTCAGCATTAGCGCACACAGATATGGCCGCCAGTGAATACACCCTATATGCATATACTTCCACTTCGCGCCATGCACGTTGCGAACGTGCTGTCGGATCTCGCGGTCAGGCTCACCAGCAGCGGGTTCAGCTATGACGTCCGGTGAATGTTGCCTAGAGATATTAATTGCGGTTGTTCGATGTACAAGTGCAGGTCGCTCACATACTCTCACATCGTACACAAAAGACACGATGTTTGCTGCAGATATGGTGACGGAATTACTTGCGGACGCACCTCACGTATGATCGAAACATGTTTGCTTCGAACATGTTAATGCTTAGAACATGTTTGCATGACTTGTATGACCAACGTGACAGGACCTTTATACGAGGAAGAAACCGCCTCAAACAGGGTTTGCAGATTTTCTTTTTTAGTAGTGTATATGCAGTGCGGCTTTATAGACCATTTTTGTGCGTGGGCCGGTTGCCTTAGTGAAATACGTAGCTGAGTTGGAGGACAAGAAATTAAGTAAGTAGTTTGAACCTAACTACAATAAAATAGCGAATCCAGGCAAATGTAGAGCTAGGCGTTCGAACACCTTAAATTATAACGTCATCCAATCGAGAAAAAAACAAAAAACCGGCGTAGAAAGATTTTGGAACAATTTTCCGACTTATTCGCTGCATAAAATCGACCTGTGTTGCTCCTAATATACGAAACCTCTGGTAGCCCCGTCCGCCCCCTAGCTCCTGCGTAACTAATCAGAGAGAACTGAGCAGCATTGAATTTCTTCAATTTTCAACAAGAACGAGAGCCCGTGCGATGGGTGACGGGTGATATTCCAGCGATTCTTTTTATACGGTACCCATGTACTGAAACAGGAAATCCAGAAGTGCTGCGTTGAGGAGATTGCGAGAGGTCGCTGATTTCTGTCGCCGCAGTGATCGAACACGCGTATCGATCCAAACACAAACGCGGAACATTGATTGTGTGCCCCACGGAATACGTCCAATTCATGAGGCGTATTCGGTTATTGTCCCCCAGGGAAAGCCGCACGCTTCGCTTTAAAGCAGCATATCTCGGACGCCAGCGAGCGTTCCGAAAGAGAGGCTAACAGAAATAGTTCTCTGTTCCGTTTTGCGCATTACACTGCAAAAACGAAGCTTCGTGCTCAATAGTGCTCAATAGCGCTGCATATCTTTACTGTAATGGAAAACTTGCGTTTGTATGCTTTATGATCTTTTTTTTCTTCTTTAGAGCTATAAATACTACTTAGAATCACTCCCTAACGTTAATAAGTGAATAAACTTTCCTTAGATTTTTTTTCTAGGCATGCAGTGGCAGTCGCCCAAAATCTTCGAGAAATATGAGCATCGTTCATCCCCTCAACTCGAAGCCAGAAGAAGCGGCCACGTGGCCTGGTGCCTATCTTATGCTGCCAACCTTAATCATAGCCACGCGCTGGGGTGGGCAGAGAAGAAAATGCGCGCTGAGATTCAGGCATTGTTAGAGTTCGGCTATTCTCATCACCGCAGTGCGTTGGACACGTAACACGAGCCAATACCCGAGTGTCCACCGAGGCATTGATTGTTACGAGCCGAAGTCGAGTGCTCACGCAGTTCTCGTGTCCAATCCATGAGCCTCGCTCGATTGTCGTCAGGCGGGTGGTTTCGATCCCACAATTACGTCATCAAGATTTGCGAGGGCAAGACTGAAAGAAATAGTCCCCTTTTATCCTCGCAATTTCACAGCGCCAAAGAAGCTTCTGAAACAGTGGCGGTCTGTGCCAGTATACTTGGGCCATACTAGGACCAGCACGCCTCTGCAAAGTCATGAACATTCCAACCCGCTATCGTTTCATGATCCCTTTAATCTGCTGAAAGCTCGCTCTGGCACGTGCTGCACTTCAAAGCAAGGATGTAGCGACACCAAAGAACGCGCCCTATTAAAATTCGTAAAATGCACAGACATTCATTCTTCTTCTAAGAATGGAGTAAGATCATAAATCACTAAAATAATTATCTGCCATGAACGTGTAACCAATAAACACCCACCAAACAGTCAGGTGATACCTGTCGGCTAAATTCATCCATCCTTGGGAATCATACATAATGCGGCTCTTTTTAGGTACACACGAGCAGCTATCGCTTCCAGATACAAAGAAATGATTCTGCTTTCTCACGTCTTGGTGACGCAATCAAGGAAAAAAATATTCGTAAAGAAAAATGCGAGGATGTCCATGTCTAAGGCTCGTTCACACTCTTGTAACCGAGTAAGACCGAGTGAGACAGAACCGGTTTTTAAGCATCTTGCGAGGTCTTAGAACCGGGTGCTCTGCTGCGGAGCTGGTCTTAAGGCGTCGTAAGAGGATTAAAAACCGGTCTTGTCTCTCTCGGTCGTACTCGGTTGCAAGAGTGTGAACGAGCCTTTACATCTAAATACTTTTTGTGCGTCTTGTCCTAACAAAAACTTCTTAATTAAGAATCAGTGCAATGTATCGCGCTCCCCAAGAAGTGATTCTCAAGGTGAACAAAACAGGCGTTCCTCAGGACATGGCCTATTTTCTCAATCCTTTCGAAGAAAGCAACATGTCAAGCAGATGAAGATGCCGCGCAACAACAGACGGTTCGAGGAAGCGACAACAGCTTGTAAACAAACACTCAAACCAACGGGGAAGCGACGAAGCTTCTCTAAAAGCTCAGTAAGGGTCGCCGCTCCAAGGTCAGTGCGTCCATTGTAAACAATTTCCCTACGGCTGAGTAGCAGGAGGCCTGACGCCTCCCTGCTGCTGGCCACCACCGACGAGCACGGCGAAGCCACTCTCCGTGGAGCCTCGCTGGGGCGGTGGGTGATTCCGGGGAGGGTGCTGAGAGGGTCCATGGGTGGCTCTCCCAACGCAGCGGCGAGCTCAGAATAGGGCTCATAACAATATCACAAAGTAAAACGAGAAACGAACCCCAGTAGGGGGCGTCGAGCGGTGCGTAGTGAGTTAGTAGATCGTGCGAGCAGGTCAGCTCGCCTTTCTTCGCATCTTGTTATTTTTTTAATCTCGCGGTGGCCCCTATGTTCTCTTCCGAAAAAACAGCGTCTTCTAGCTAAGAGGCCAACCCCCTCCTGGCTGTTTTTGAGAGGAGGTTTGAACAACATTTCGTGAGCACAAGCGAGCATAAATCGAAAACTGAAAAAAAGAAAACGAAGGCGAACAAAAATAAGAGCGGTGGGAGCAGTCGGGGTCAGAAAGAAAGGGAGCTCTGGGCGGCCCGGCGGTGCTGATGAAAAATGAGGAGCACCCATCGATAACCCGGCAGACCTGTCAGGGTTTTCCGAGTATCCGTTAGGGGTTTTGGGATAGGGGGTGGCCGAAGACAAAGAAGGCTTCCCCCTCCCCTTCCCCTTCCTTCTTTCTTAGTTTCGGTTCACCCTTCGTCCTCGCGGTTTCCTTCTTTCTTTCGTCGTTCGTTGGCAGCTCCCGCGGCGGGCTCCTCCTGTGGCGAGTAAAGCCCGGTTATTTAGAGCTAATGATTTTTCTCCGGGGACTCGGCAGGGGCGGGAAGAAAGACCGTGTTCCTTTGCGCTTCCCCCTTGTCGAAACTACGGCACCCGCTATTGTCAAGAAAGAAAGGAAAGGACGAAGAAGGGAAGTAGAGGAGGAGGAACCGTTCTTCCTAAATCCTGAAGAGGAACTTGAAAGATTTTCTACGTGTGTGGCTTTTTTCTTTTTTTGGTTTTGTTTGCCGAGGGGTAAAGGGAGAACCGCATACATGAAGAGAGACTGACACGAGCGCAAATTAGGGAACGCAGCGGGTAGGGGGATGGGAAGGGGAAAGCGGGAAAGGCAGGAGGGGTTCGTTATGTCTTGCACGTGGGCCCTGGGATACGAGGCGGCTTCTAAGTTCTCACGGACTTTGCCTTTCTCCGAGAAGGATTGAAGAAGCCGAAACCAGCTCGTAACGAGGGTCCCTTTAGCGAGAGCCTCTTGTGAGGTCCACGAGTGACCAAGGTCTGGCTCCTGCCACTGGAGTTGTCGCCGCCAAATTAAAAAAAAAGAAGCAGAAACAAAAAAAAACGTTCTTTTACAGACAGTTTCGTTCGCAGGTGTCGCTTTCATGACCTGCTTCCACAATGCGAGACGTGCTAAAAGTTTCCATTGGCCAGGGATTACGACTTCAACGTTCAAAGGGGGTCTGTACTTAACTGCTATGTCCATGTGGTAAACTGTGGTACTCAGGTCATGGCTCGAGGGCCCCCGTTTGACGAGCCTTGCAGTCGTGGATATGTAAAAGGGGTTAACAATTTGTGACCGTGCTTTACTATGCTTTGGACATTACAATGCTGGTGTAATTTTGCTCATGAATATTTGCCCATTGATGCTTTGACGCCCAGTGTTGTTGGGATCGTGCACTGCATAGAACATTGACAGATTCGTAAGTCTCACGTGACGGATACATATTGTCAATAACCTACCAAGTTTTTAACTAACACACAAACAAAATGTTTAGGGCGAAAGTAAAAAATTATTGTGGTGAAAGTGTGCCACGGCAAATTACGCTATAAGTAGCTTTATTTCGCGAAAATATGATAGAAATACCGCTTTTGGCAAAATATGCCATAAATAACGCAATACAAATAACCTATTTCGGCCAAATAAGCTATAAATAGCAAGTTTTTCACAAATAGCTTCACCAGAACCATGTTTCACAGGCCACCGTGGAGTAATTGTAGTCATAAACTTTCCAATGCGTCACACACACACACACGCACACACACAAACAGACACACATATACACAAAATAAAAATAAGTTGAAGAGAACTCGCCATCTTTCTTTAGCAATCGTCAAGGTCTGTTATCTTTTGCTGACAATCTAATGACAGAAACAAAAACAAAAACCTTTCGGTCGTGACTTGCCATTGTGTTGTGTTGCGTACGTGCTTTTCCGCGCACAGACATCGGTCCCCTAATTGATCTCTCTCCTCCCAGGTTGTTCCTACAACGTTCCCAGGGGCACATCTCGTTACAAGGCTCCTCCTGCTGGGCTGTACCGCGTGCGATGCTGGAAGACGCTGCGCAGGCAGACGATGGTCCCCCGGGGCAAACGGCCGGGTCGCACACTTGCCGAGAGGCGTAAAAAAATGCAATCTTATCTGAACGCCATCTGCAAAAACCCCCTCAGAGAATGGCGCGTCGTTCAAATTCGATCCCATTGTCATTGTTTCCGCCATCCTGCTTTGCGGACCGTACGTACTTTATGGCGCCCTTTACTGTCAAAACACCTATTCTACTCCGTTTCACCCATAAGCTGATAGTGCGGTGATAGCTACGCGCTCGCTCGACCAATCAGCTGCCTCCCTTTCGTCACCCGAGCACGCTCCATTGCGCGTGGTTATGGGCGGGAGCCTGGAGCACGTGGCTGAAGATAGACGTACGATTGGTTAAACGGGTACGTAGCTTCCACCGCACTGTCAGCTTAGGGGCGAACGGAGTATAGGAAAGGACATAAAAGTGACTCGGAAAGAAACAATCGACAGAAAGCCAGCAGCCCCTACTGCCAGAGGCAAGGAACAACAAAGGAAAGCAGATGCTAACAAAGAGCAAATAAAAAAAGTAGAAAACAAAAAGATTGGAGGCGCATTCCGCTACCGCTCGAAGGCAGGTACGTCAATAAAAGCGGGCCGGCCAAGGAGCTTATTCGAAGGGCCGCCTTCGTTATATTGTTCGCGTGTGGTCTTTGCTTTACGACGGCGACCCAGCTGGTGCGGGGACGTTTTTACGAGAGCCAATTTATTAGGGGCACCGGCGTCCCCGCTCCGCGCGTGTGCGGACACGAGGTCGCGGCTTCATTAGGTCCCCGCTGCCGTCGCCGTAAAGAGCGCGCGATTAATGAGAGAGCGCACGATGACGGCGCACGCACTGCAGCAGCGCACGGCACGGACCAAAGAAACCGCGCGCGGGACGCAAAGGTCTGCAAGCTGCAAACAGACGTTTCACCCAATGACCGGGACAGTGCAGGAAGCAATGCCGAGAGCAAGTCGTCTGCTTCTTGCTTGCGATGACGTCAGTAAGACAACGAGCTCTGATTGGCTCTGATTGAAGGATAGTGGGTAGACCTCAGAGGCAGCTAGCCTTCAGGTCTACCCACTATCCTTCAGATCAGAGCCAATCAGAGCACGGCGTCTTAGTGACGTCACCGCAACTCCTGCGCAAGAAGCAGACGAACTTGCGCTCCGCATACAAAAACAGAGGGGCAAGCTAGACAAATGCTTTCAACTCCTTTAAAGGGGCGGTGAAACGATTTTATGATTAAAAGAATATGCATCTCGTCATTTTTACGTTGTTTATTGTGTCCAGGAGGATAGAGAAAACACCTCCTTCATTAAAAACGTCACGATTCCGCTGCGTAATCGTAAAGCTTCCAACATGAACGCCAGAAAACCGTCAAGTTGTGCGGACCACCTGCGGACTACGTTCAGTGCGTCTTCAAGTTCAAACGGCCGCCTGATCGTTCAAACTGTCGTCTGCTCTTTCAAACGTTTCTGCTTGTCGTCTGCTCTCTTAGACGACGCCGGCCCGTAGACCAAAAGTTGGCCCGGTCCTTGCGATAAGAAGTAAGTGCAGGTCTCAGAAGACTTAAATTTGAAGGTTGGTAAGCAGGCTCGTCGTAAACAGTAGATACAAGGAGATGTTGATCATTGTTACCAGCGGCCATCACCGACTTGTTATGCCTGATTCACTTGGTCCGATTCTGATTGCGATTTTCAGTATTGACGTCGACCATCTCAGCTACGGTTCACGCTTTTGCAGCCCGAGCGACGTCGCGACTGAAAATTGCGAGCGAAATCTCATCAGGTGAATCAGGCTTTGGCGTACATTCTGCGGCGTCCACGCGGAATGAATCGCCGCATGTCAGATTATTCACTCGAAGTTTCGCGGTGTAACGAGTCTCGTTAATTTCGCTGACGCTGCTCGTGTAGTCAGACATTGCCAGGAACACGTAGACTCATACAATTCGATTGCGAAAATAGGGCACGGCGTTCGCAAGACGTGACGACCGATAATATTCTAAGCATGTTTGCTTCTTAGATATATCTATGCTTCAAGCATGTCTGCACACATTTTTGGTATAACCATTGTGACATCACCGACATACAATGAGACGTTTTATGTTTCTCCCTTTCTTCGTCCGTCGTCTCCGGTTTTTTTTTTTCTTCAAATATGTGTATCAGATTGAGCTCTTTTCATTCTTGCTTCAAGCGTGGCTTTCTTTGCTCGTGGCTAATTATATTATTCAAGGCTGGCTGTGCTTACGTGGCACACAAAGCGATATTGTTCAAGATATGTTCTTAAATTGCTTTAGTGTGGTTTTTGCTACATCAAAATCTGGTTATAATGCATCGCGAGAGTTTTCGTTTAATGCCTTGACATGTAGCTTTAACTTCATTCAGCCTAGTTCCTGAACCCGAAGGACCAACTTCCAAGTTGGAACAAAGAGGGAGGAATTTCATCGAAATAAGAATAACATACCTAAACCTTGCCAGTCACTTATACCGTATAACAATAAGCACTCTGCGCCGACTGCCCCTAGATACAGTGGCGGAGCCAAGAGAGAGAGAGAGAGAAGGGGGAGGAGTTATCGCTCCTCACCCTCCCCTGTATATAGTTCCTGGCTACGTCACTGCCTAGATATGTATTAAGATGTAACGTTACGCTCCGGCTCGGCTCACAGAATTTAGAGCAAAGCATAAGAGTACACTGGCATTAAGAAATTATTTCCGCTCGCACGTTTCCTCTCAGCGCAAACTTCGTCGCCCCCCGAACGACAGCCGGTCAACGAAAGTCGATTTCAGCAATCTGTTGCGCAGGGCAAACACGAGAAAGCCCACTAGGACGCACACACGCCTACTGGCACACCCAGCGCAGGCCATTTGAAAGCGCCAAAATGACGCCTTCTCCCATCCCGCAGCTGAAAGGTGCGAAGACAGAAGCGCCCAAATTACCCGCCCAAGAGTGGCCCGCACTCCGACAGTTCGGTGATCGGAAAGGTGCGCGGTAGGAATGGAGATTGCCGCAGCGGACTCGTGCACCTAGAAAATCCTGCAGAAGAAACTCGGTACGTAAAAAGAACAAGCAAAAATAACGAAAACAAGGCCAATCGCCCCAGTGCCGGCACCCACCCAACAGCAAGCAACACACGGCTAGAGAGAACAGATGTCGGCCGCTCGGCAATTGTCGGCTTTCCTTTGCAACACCTCCGCAAGCAGTCACGCATTCAGGGACGCGCCGCTCACAATGGGAATGGGCGAAAAAGAAACACACGGGGGCCAGCGCGGAGCCTATTTCTACCACCGGTCTCTCTGACTCTCTCGGATGCCTGCAGCCGAGGACCGAAAATCAACGAAGATTGGTTTGATGATGGAACCCGTGGCAAGGAAAGCATCGAAAGCAAATCGCGTCAACAGAAAGACAAGCCGCCGCCGCCTTCACCTTCCAACGAATTCGTTGCGTTCGACTCACGACGCGCCGAGCTCAAGTTTGCCCACGGTCTCTCCACCCGTGTGTGTGTGTGTGTGTCTACCCGTCTGGCCGTGTGGATTTAGATCAGTGGAACTGCAGCGAAGCATCGAGGCCCCGACGAAGTTGCGATGAAAGCGCTCGCACGGATGGGAGGTCCGCGGCAGAAGAAGGCTGTGGCGCCGTGTGATGCCGTGCAGAAAGGACGAGTTAGATACGGATGCCGACGCATGCCGGCTGCACAAAAGGTTCGCAGATTACGACGGAAAAGCCCGGCGCCCTCCCGAGCACATGCAGCGTGGAAGCCGGAACGCCCCATCGTACGGCGAGCGGACCGCGGCGCGGAGCGTTCGGATTATGCTTGGTTTTCAAATGCGATTGGATAAAGAAACACTTCCTAGTGCAGCCTGACTTGCCGTGACGCTTAAAGCCTCGTCGTTTGATGTCCCTTTCGAGTGTGAGATTACGGAACATTATAACTTCGTTTTGCTGGAAGATTTGTTTTCATGCGCTTCGAAACGGTGCCGAGGAAAGTGAAGAAGGAAAAAAAAAGAATGAGGCGACGACGTTGCTGCACGTACCATGCACGCGTAACGCAACAATAGCGATCATTTGGTGGTGGAAACACGCGGACACTTCGCGACGAAAGCGGCGCTCCATTACGCGCGGTGCGCGTGTGCAGTCCGTCATTGGTTTTAAGGAAGTACAGCGTTTCGATCTGAAGCCGCAAGACAATTCGCGATCAAAGCATCGGGGTCGCTCGACCCGCGCGCCCCCTGTACTGCGCGGTTTGAGCCGACGAGAGCTATATAATTACGCGTAAACGGGACAGCGCGCGCGTAATAAACATTTGCGGTAGAAGCCCGACGGTTCGGTCTCAGAACACGGCGTAGCCTACGCGATTAGGGGCGCTGCTCTCGGCTGGTGTACGAATCTAGTCCAGCGGCGAGACCTTCGATCCCGAAGACAATCCCAACGAGGAACGAGTTGCCGAGTGTACGCGTATTCGCGCTGACCATTGGCGCTCGGGTTTCTAAACGCGCAGGAAGGACACGAACATTGTTAATATCGCAAGAAGACAAGGCCTTTCCCAACCCCAAATGTAATCCCTGGGTGGATAGATGAATGGATATGGCTGAACCCTTTGAATTGTGTGGCGACTTGCGCCACCTAGCGCAGCCCTAGTGGATCCACGAAGCGCCATCTACCTTGCGTCTGCGTCGCCGCCAACGCGTGTCGCGGCGTCTCACGGCGAGTGCGACGCTAACACGTGGCGACGCCAAGGCGGACGCGTCTGCCGCTTTGCGGAGTCTCTCGTAGAGCTTTACCGTGTTCACCGCTTGGGGCGGGTCGGCAATCCACAAACGATGACGTCACGCTCAGGCCTCGTCTTCTAGGTGGTATCGACATTGCTCACACAATACAACGTGATCGCAAGTGAGCGGGCAACAAGGGCGGCCGGACGAAAGGTATGCCACGCCCCGCGGTCCTCCTGAGAAATCTGCGAGAGTCCTTGGAAGGGCTCGGCTCGCGTCGTGCCTCGTCCATACTGCCGTGAAAGAATAATACCAGAACGGCGAGCGAGCAGCCCGTAAAAGGGAGCTGCCAGTGATAAAACGGTGAGTCGTCTGGTCACGTCGTGTAGCGGCCGTACTCTTACCTGCAATCTTCTACCGGCGCATGATTGATCAGTGCCGGCCAATTAGCGATACGTATTCCGGAAGTCTTTGTTTGTATACCTTCTCCGAACGGTTTCGAGGATTAGCCGAATGGGCTCGCTCTGCTACGGAGTCACGCTGAGGGGAGGGAAAGCTGAAGGTAGTGCGCGAGCGTATATGACTCACATACATCCACCATACCCTGGTAGCATATATATGAGCTGACAGTACTGTGGAAGCTTGGATCAGTCGTCTGTCTTTCGCCACCCGATCACGCCCCTGCCCATACCCACGCGCAGAGAGAGGAATCAGGTGGTGAAAGGAAGGCAGTTTATTGGTTCGTCGAGCGGGTAGCTTCCCCAGGCACTGTCAAATTAGAGGTGGACGGACTATGTAGTAGGCGTAGCTCCGCGATAATGGCATTGGTTGTGTTGAACAGAGCGCTAACACACCAACTGTGGTTGGAAGTGAAGTGCGGCGGAAAGACAACGCGGAACTTCACCGGAATGTTTCTGCGCGGTCGGACAAAGTTAAATGCGTTGTGTGACGTGTTCGCGATATAGGCAAGAGATCTTGCGTTGCAGTGTGAGAACCATATGTACGCCTCCTGGAAACATGCCTAGGACTCGTCGTTACAGCTGTCTGGTATTTAGGGAGGCAATCGCTGCGCCGATCTATCGCTCCTTCTGACGAATCCTGATCCATCATTGATGGCAGCACGAAGAAAATTTTTCCGTGTACCGCCGCTTCTGAAACTTATTATTTTTTTTAAGCTCCGCATTAAGTAGTTTTTTTCTTCTTTTTTTTTGCATTATGAACGTCCTGTTTTAGTGGTTGCCGTTGGTGTCTTTCATGGTGCAGCTTTTCCGCTGGGATCGGAAGGTGTCGAAGAAGGCATGTCGACAGAGTTTCACCACTCCTTGGAATACTTAGGAAAAACCAAAAACAAATGTCTTACAAATTCGTTTCCGGTGCGCTGCTGCATTGAAAATATATGCTGGAAACATTGACTGATCGGCGTGAGTTCCCGTGGGAAAGTAACAGTTTTGGCCCGCAAACATTGCAAATTATTACTTGGTTAG
Organism: Ixodes ricinus; assembly: GCA_037355805.1. NCBI lineage: Eukaryota > Metazoa > Arthropoda > Arachnida > Ixodida > Ixodidae > Ixodes > Ixodes ricinus. The sequence goes on from JAZHYW010042746.1 coordinate 42,585, forward strand.
TCATTTCAGCCAGGGCGTGTCTTGGTGTGTCATCGGTGCATTTCTGAAAATTCATTGATGCGTAGGTTGCGTTTTTTCTTATCTCTAAGAAAACAACGAATCAACAAGAGTCTGGTTGTTGGGTCTCACTAAACGAGGAATTCCGAAGCATATTCAAGTCGACAATACAACCGTCCCAACACGTCCGTTCCGATCGGATGTATGGTCGACTTGAAACAACCCCGGACTCGACTTTTGTTGAATGCCGGGCCCGACTCGAACTTAATTCCAAGGTGAAGTATCGGTTTGAACCGGCCTGATGTCAATTGCGTTAACAAATAACAACAAAACAACAGGGCTATGTTTCTGCGATGCTTCGCTACGGGCTCCGTCTAAAATGCGGTTGCATCGCTTGTCTTCAGGCTATACGTATATTATGTATATTACGCTGATTAAATGACCACAGACCGCGTGGCAGAACGAGAGCGCCTTGCTTTTCTCTCCCAAGCCAAACGTACTGCTACTCCGGCGTCTCTTTGGCACGTCGAGCACGCCCATACTCGGCACGTCGCCGCTTCTGTTAATTAAGCCGTCTCTTCAGTGCGCTCCTTCCTCTTGCGAGGCATTGCGAAGACTGCGGCACTTCCAGTGAGCGCCTCGTTCCGCGACCCGCGCATGCGGGCGGAAAGGAGAGGAGGACGACGACACGTGGACACCTGACTCTCCGGCAGACGCGCGTGCGTTTCGATGTGCCGACCGGCCAGAGCTTAGAAGGAAACCAAAGTCAGCCTGTCACAAAGGCCGGAACACCGAGCTGAGTCTCAGCGTGTTTCCAAAACGACAACCGATGTTTACCTGTCCCGTGAAATCAGTGCATTGACTGGAGCTCCATGAGTGACTTGTGCAATCAACTGCTCTAAACCTGTTTCAAAAGTTCGAGTCAAAAGTGTATTTTGATATTCTAAATAAACATATGAACGGGGACGCATCTGCCATCATATCAGGCGATTGTTCCCTTAAACAGACCTTCAAAACCTCGTTATAACAAAATAAATATTGTCAGCTTGACTGTGTTTGACATCGACCCATACGTTCTTAGTTCTAATGAATACACTTGGTCAGAACACAAGAACGGGCCACCAGGGAACAATGGATAATGTGAAACGGCGCGAAAAGTAAACCTAGCTGGCACATTATGCTAAAGTACCAACACACTCAACTTTCCATTCTTTTTTCTTTTTCCTCTTCCTATTCATAAATCAATTTAGCCGCGCTTATGGAAGTTGCTCAAATCAATGATCAGGAATCAGGACAAGCTCGGACTCCCAAGGGGGCCCGAACCCGCGCAGGGATCCTAGCCGCTCATGTCTGAAGTTGAGGCTACATGCGTTATGGTTTTTCAAGGTATTATGAATTGCTGCTGTGTTCTTCATAATCCTAATTCTTGGATTTAATCGACGCGGACCGGGTCAATGAGTGTCTAGCCAATACCGGCCAGTTGCTTCTTTTCAACGAACAGTGACTGACTTGCGCTGATTTGCCGCTTGAACTTTTTCGTCGCTGAGATCCTTTAGCGAAGTAATATTTGCTTGCGCTCGGTGTCTTACTGATAACAACATTGCGAGGAGCCCGCAGGACTCCAAAACAACCGAGTAAACGTGAGAGCGGCACAAAACGTGCAACCTTTTAGTTCAGTTCAAACAGAGAATGTTTCGACTGGTGATACAATAAGTTGTGTGTTTCCACATCGCATCGGTACGTGGAAACAGGCTATTTTTGTTATCTTTAATGTCGTTATCGTACCAGCTTCTTCTATTATTATTATTGCCATTCTAATGCGTCGTTTTAAACGAATTCAATCGGCGCCGGCACGGGGATGAGAAAACGTTACGCAACTTCCGGTATATTTGCATAACTGATGGTGCTACGCATCGAGGTCGACAAAAGAATTCCGAAGCGCAGGCGTACCAAACCACACCAATATAACTATAGAAGACAAAAACCAAAACAAATCACTTCCTCATCCCTCGAAGGACGTTCAAAGACGTATACACGACGAGAAGCGCTCACATTTACAATCACGTTCAGCCACTTCGTCTAAAATAAAATAAATAGAAGTAAAAGTAAAATTAGTTAATTTATTTGGTCTTCCCCAGTATCAGAAATAACATCGACACGAAGACTCGAAAGATTTTCATCGGCCGCTGCCAAATCGAGCCTCTGTGTTTCAATATTTCTCGAGTCATTTGTTTTGGTTCGAGATTCGCATTAAAAGTGCTTTCGTTCGCGGGTGTGTAGCGAGGAAGGCGCTCAGAGACGACGACCGAACTGCTACAACTCCGGCCTTCGGACTCGCATAAAGCGGAGAAATTTCGGACGAGGCGCCGCGCAGGAGCATTTGTCATGGTAATGAGACGGAGCTGCTTGGAATGAATTTGCATTTTTCAGTGCCGCCGCAGCGTTTCGACCACGCTCGGTGGCGTTCGAAGAAAAGATACCACACTCTTGACAAGTGTTTCTGGAGCAGAAACGCGTTGATGTTCATCTGTAACGAGAACATTTCTTCGTGCTCCTTTTTTTCTTTTCAGATTTATTTTGACCCAGTTTATTTTTTCTCACTGGAAAAATATTCAAGCTTGTCTTCTCACGCATAATCTGAAAACTGCGCTCGAGATGAGAACATTATACCTTTCGTTGGAATATTTTTTTTTCTTGCAGACCTCGCGGAGCGAGAAGCGTTATGGATTGTGCAAACAAAAATAATTTAGGGCGAGTGAATAACTAGGGAATATGGAACTTTTTCCAAATACAAACGGAAAGACGTGTCTTGGAACTTGAGTCGTGCGCATACAAATTCCAAAGAGGAAACAATCCAGAAGGAGTATACTATTACGCACGCGCGAAGCCCCTTCCTTATGACTACCTGGTCGATACTGCAGCGAGCTGCACACTTTTTCTAAAGCCGTAGTCAGACTGCTCATACAGCGTATGCAAAAGCACAGCCTCCTATATATTGACAAAGCCTGGCAGATCGCCCCGAGAAGCGGCCGCCGAAATGGAAAAGGGGAGCGGCAGACAACGGATGAGAGCAGAGCCACGTGACTGCAGGCGCCCCGCTGCGGCGAGACGCCGAAACACACTTCTCCCGAGCAAGCAAGTGTGTGTTCGGGTCCTCGCCGCTGCAAAAGCTGTGCGCTGACGTCCAGGTTCCTCGAGAAATGGCTCTTTGATGCTCTGTGCTACCAGAAACTCTCGCACTCAAATCTGCGACCGGGCACTCTATGGCTCCGTCGTCGAACTGCCAGACTTTGTGAGTATGGGTATGAGCCAATGCGACCGTCATACAAGGAAGGCCTGAGACAGCGTCTGCAGGCTGGATTTTGTGTGATGCATTAGCAGTGTGACCGCGGCAGAAATCTGCAGATTATTCGACTGAGCTGACATCTGCCTGGAATCATACATTCGACCCCCACCACACAAGCTCGGGTGCAAAAAAAGAAGAAAAAAAAACACATAAAAGACTCTGTGTAACAATCACATTTTACTGGTGCGCCATCGGGAAGAAGACGTCAATAGAGACAACTCAAATGAGTCTGCAGTATGAATAGATACATATTAAAGCTTCCTTTAAGGCTTATGTTAAAACGCGTTGAGTATCTCGGTATAATTTTGGTGTCCAAGAAAGAGGCTACGTCTTCGGCCGGGGCGAGATCCAGTTCTGTCGATGCGAGAGGACGGTCGCGAAGAGCCAGTGAATATCATAAAACTTCCAAGAATGTGCGAAGGAGCCATGAGAGTGATGTCTGCACAGACTTGGAAGTAATCCGTTACAAGTAACGGGATTACTTGGAATTAATTACTTTTCTTGTAATTTAGTAATGAATCCGTTACTTTTTTGAAAATGTAATTTGTAACGTAATCTCATTACTTTTTTCAGTAACGAAATTACAGAAATTACTCGTTACAATTCTTCCGTCCCGTCAAAGGGAGAAATAGAGTGGAAGAAGGGCGATGCAATGGCCTTCGCGCTTTTAGCATGGTAACACAAGACTCTGGTTAGGTGCTGGTGAGGAAAGAAATTCACGGAAAGCACGACAGCCCAGCCAGAGACCGTTTCTCGACTCGTTCGTACTGGTCAGCCAGGCTGGGAGGATTTGACACTCTACAGAAAGGCAACAGGCTTCGACTTCTTGGAAAACGAACGGACGGCTTCGAGCTTACAAAAGAGCAGAAAACGAATGAACCATAAAACCGTGGCGTGGGGTTCGTGTCGAGTGGGACCGTGGACAGAGTGACCGTGGCGCATACGTCCGCTCCCCCGCCCCCCTTCCTCTACCCTCCTTCTTACCTCCCCACTCCTCCGCGCCTTGTTCCCCCAAAACATTTTTTTAAAAACGAAACCGTGCTTTGCTTGTTGATGTTTCCGCCTATACACACGCTCACCCCTGCAAACAGAGAGGCAGCTCTAATGAGACCTCGACCCTGCTCATCCTTGACAGCGCTGTGAAAGCTGAATACTGGCTGGGCCAACCAGCTATGTGGCTTCTGTCGCTTGACTTCATATTAGCGGATACGTAGGCCAGAAACAGGAGGAATGCAATGGTGGCAGTTCATTGGAACAAAGAAAAAAAAAATGTAGCATCAACCCTCCGGGGAGCTCAACAAAACGGCTTGAGGACATCCAAGCTGAGCCCGTATTCTTAGGAACGAGAATGCCAGGGTTCTCGTCAGCGGATTGGGCCTGCAGGAACTTAGACCGTAATTCTAGGAAAAGAAAACATAGCCCGAGTTTTCTGAGAATAAACGGCGACTCACTTGGAGACTGGAGTTGTGAAGCCGCCTGTAAAGGTGTGAAAGACACGAAGCGTGCTGTTCACTGAAAATTGGCCTGTTTTTAATAATTTCTAGGCGGGAAAGTCAGCCTCAGCTGAGAGATCGTAAATTAATATTTCGTGTGACGTCTTGGTTCTGATAAGTCTGGTGATCACGAAAGAAGATCAAGTGGGTCATTCGGTCGGATAACAACCTTCGAAGAGTCTTTGAAAGGTTCCCAGAGGCAAGCACCGCATCTTTGTCTCACAGCCAGTCCGTTTTAGTATTTAAACTAGCCCCTATTTAGGCAACATGCAGCAAATATAGAAAAACCATATCTTCAGGGAAATCATGTTTTGAAGCTCGCCGACACCAAACTCGGATTAATTCGAATGGTGTGCATGCCTCCACCGCCCGAGTGCATTCGTCGCATGTTCATCGGATTTAGTTCTGTCCCGGCTGGACAGCGCAAGGCTCGCTTTATCTTGAGCACCTGTTCAAGTTCTTTAAAACTTTATAGATTCGTTCTCCAAAAATGATTAACCTAAAATATTGGGTAGAAAATAATGAATATGTTTAATTCTGTTTTAATTGTGATGGGGCCCGAAATTTTCTCCTTCAAATACGCAGTATATATAGTGTGTATTTTTCGTATTCCTTTTTAGTAACGCAAAAGTAATCGAGTAAAGTAACGAAGTAATTAATCGATTACTTTTTACGGGGAGTAATTTGTAACGGTAATCCATTACTTTTTAGGCAGTGTAATTGTAACTGTAATTAATTACTTTTTTAAAGTAACGGGCACAAGTCTGTGTCTGCATGATTTTCATATATATAGTCAAGACGAGGCTAATTGTTCGTGCAATCGTGGCCGTTGCATTTGCGATTAGTTCCTGTGGTTGTGAAGGAGCCATGGAGCTCTCGTTCCAATTTCGTTGTAGCGGCAGCCTGAGTGAGATTTATATGATTTATATGTATGTTGTCAGGACGAGGCTAATTGCGCGTACAATGGTGGCCGCTGCTTTTTCGATTCGCTCCTTATCGCTTAAATCTATTTGACCAATGAACCAATACTATCATTGGAGCTGATCACGGCATGCCGCTCTTCAGCTGCCCGTGACAACGGGCTGTCAGGACGGCTTCCATGGATTCATATCGGCAATGTACTGAGGATATAAATCTATGATGCTTATTTCATTAGGAGGGCGAGTGGTAATGCTTCCCAAACGGCACGCAATTTCACTTTCGACAGGATTGGAGCACAGTTCTACCCGCCGCCTACCCGTTGTTAAACTAATTAGAAACACTAATCAGCTTAATGAGTGAAGAAGGCGGCGGTCGGTGATTGGTGCGCAGAGCAGACTGCGTCACAGGAGAGTCAGCACGCAGGCATTTCTGAGGGTCTATGTCCGTTTATTAGTGCTCTCGTTAGTTTCGCGGGTTTTACAATATTTTTCCCCATTACGACGCTCAGACTCGAGTAGTACCTTTTCGTTGCACGGAATGGGACATCCCAGAATCTCGTGCCATTCTGGCTTCAATCCAAAAACACTTCTACTATCTGTGCCGTGCGCGCGAAATTTACGGACGAACAAAAGTTGCGCATTGTTGCTCTTGCCTTCCTCTCCTAGCCTGCCGTGAACAGACGCAGACGCTCACGGCTGAAGAAGAACAAGAATGAAACTCGTTACGAAAACCAAAATCCGCCAGGCAGCACTGCGAACCCCGTTCTGCTCGGACCGGGTGCCGGAGGGGCACCGGGCGAGACGCGCGAAACCCAGTCAACCCAACCCGGGGCTGAAAACGAAGGAGGGCAAGGAGGCGCTCATCACTCAGCCTCATTACTCAGGGCCACCGGCAGCGCCGACGAACAGCGAGCCAAGTCTCAGGTCGCCAGACCACACACAGGCTGGAAGGAAGATACGCAGCACACGCCGGAAGCGGGTAGGGGTTCACTGAGCCAGTGGCGCTCTTCCTAGGGGCTTCCCACTTTCTTCTTCTTATTATTTTTTCATCTTCTAGGGTCGGAACTTCGGAGGTAGTATCCTGGGAAGAGCCCACCATAATGTGCCTAGATTTCAGAGTGTTTCCATCCGCTTCGATCGGGGTCATGGGGTTTATGTGTCTGCGTTTGCAGTGCGAGCTGCGAGGAGGGGATGAAAGCGCTGGTCGCCTGCAAGCGCCAGTCTTTCGTTCTTCTCCACGAAACAACGCAGCGCGTGCGCACTAGCACACTAATGCGCCCAGGAGACGTCCGCCTTTAACTTTGCAAGCGCTCTCCGTGGTTTCTGTTGCTTCCACTCTTAGATCTAGACTCTCTGGTCCTCCGCCGCCGCCACCGTCGCCGTTGTGTCGTATTCGGTCCGGAGCGCAGCGTCGTATCGTGTCGCGCGTCTGCATCGTTCATGCGACTGTCACGGGCGTCCGTCGCGGAGTCGACCGGAAAGAGAGATCCTAGACGCTCGTTCGTTCGGCCCGATGTCTAGACGCAGCGAGCATTTTTAACTCGGATGGGAGAGACGGAGATGAATCGCTTCACAGCACTTTGGGAGGTTGTTCTTAACGCCTGCTGCTCTTATTTCGCGCTGCAGTTTATAGCGTTTATTCTGCATAGGCGCCTGCGAGCTCGAGTTGCTGTTCGTTGGATGTCATTTTCAGTTTAACTCGCCGAGCCTTTTGTCTAGGGATTTAGGAGGGTAGACGTGCTTTTAGAGGCACGTTACCTTCATTATGCGGCAGCCTTCCGGCATCTGCGAATACGCGTAACGAGCGCTCTCTTTCTCTGCCGAGCGATCGCAAGCTCCGCATAAAAAGGAATACCGAAGCTGCAGCGATTGTGCTGTCGCCTGGCCAGTGCAATTTCCTCGCACCGGAAGCCAACTCCAGCTTGATCCGAAAGGAACGGCCCTGCCACACGTGACTGTGATACGTGTATGGGTCTTTGTCAGAGTTTGAAGACCGTTTACGCCCGTTATAAGTTCGTTACAACCCCAAGGACGAATGGACAATTAGTCGGCCGTTTCCGATCACCGAGTTCGTAGGAAACGGACTTTCACGACAGCTCGTTCGTGAGAGCGTGCGGGTCCGGGGAAAAACTTCCGCACACGCGAGCGCTTTTATGTAAATAAGAGGCACAGCTGTTGCGTATAGAGTCGACAGGGGACGGGCACTTTGAACGTCTACGAACGTGCGGATTGGTCCGAAGAGGGAGGTGACGGGCCGGGGCAGTCGGCCGTGACGAAAATGGTGGCCAATGGAAGGCAGGCGGGAAATAGGCGGGAACTTGAAGACCGTCGCATTGGTCGCGTGAGCGGAGCACGCTCAATTTTAAAGCCGAGGAAGCCATTCGTAAAGACGGACAACGTCAACGACAAATAACCGAATGAGGACTAGCAGTTCGTCTTTTGGTGTATCTGCGGTGTATATAGTACATCACACGCACAGAACAAAGATAAATTCATGCGTCAACTGTTTTCTATCAACACGCACACACACACACACAAGAACAAAAAAGCGCAGGATAGCGGCGCATTTACTCCGCTGTGATTGATTAGTAGGTGATAGTAAACGTACAAAAGCGACGAGCGTCGTTACAAAGCACTTTTGACTCTTCTTGATTGGCTTCGAGCTGTAGCGTCGTCTGCGGCCCTACTTCAAAGTGAAACGCGGTATAACCGTATATATCAGACACGCCATCACATAATGGTGGTTTCTGGTGTATCCGCGAATATTCGACATAGAGACGCAAAGTGTACCCGGTATTAGCCACCTGATATTAGTTTCTATAGTTAAAGTTGCCTAAACATCCTCCATCTAGTAACTAAAAAGAAGTGTTTTTCATGTAAAAAATAAACATTATTGATCTAAATCAGAGGTCTCCAAATGTTTTGGCTAAGGGGCAGGATTAGCGTTCTGTCGCAGTCTCGCAAGGAAAAAAAACAACAACTAAGCAAGTAAACATTGATAACAATGTAACCACCGAAATGAACGTTAGAGTAAATATAAAACAGCCTAAGGTGAATGAACACACATGCTTCAAAGTGAAATTTAATAGCTAGCAAATTATGACGTTACATACAAGAAAAACTTGTGACCAACAAAACTCACCAGGCATAGATTAAAGCGCGTGGCAAATTGGCATATTCGCGCAGCGCAAAAGACTAATGAGAAATATAAAACTAATGCTGACAATATGCAGCAGTTGTGACAGAGGACCCTAAGTGCAATGTACATGAGAACGCCATGAAAGTTTTACATAGTTTCGCAGAAACGAAGCAGGGGGACCACGAATGGTAATGCTATTGACGACAATGCTCAATTAATATTATGGCGAGACGACCCGTGTAACGGTGCAGTTTCTCTCAGTTCTTTCTGGTGTCTTAGTTCGCGCATTTAGAGAGCGTCGATGCATCGTTTCTTTACGCGGACTTCTTTTTGCGCCGCTAGCCCGGGTCTCCTGGTGGTGGGCCGCCGGTTGGGCTTCATTGGAAAGACCGCGGCCATTCAAGGGCCGGTCGGAAGACTTCCGCGGCCCGGATCTGGCCCGCGAGCGGGGTTTGAAGACCCCTGGGCCTCTAAACTCGTCAAACACAAAGTTAGGGCCGAAGTTGAAGGAGCGCACCGATTGGCCTATCACGACGATGACTTCGCGCTTTTTTCGCCGACGTCGAATCGAAGCGCTCCGCGAAGTTTCTGCTACAACTTTTTGTTTGACGAGTTGAGGGCCCCTGCTCTAAATGAACAACAACACAATTTGTAGAGTGACTCAGCTCGCGAACCACATAAACAACGAAGTTAAAGAAAAAAGAACAAGTGTCAGCGTTCAAACATGCTCCTAACATGAATCATAGCCCGTGATTGATGTCGGGAAAGGCGTAAACATGCCGATATATTTGTCACTGCCCCCCCCCTCCCCTTTGACGTCGTTTTCAGGTTGTCACTGAACTCTTCGACGCTGTTTTCAGACCGCTCTTCCACTCTGTCAAAGAGAAGCACCATTTCTCCGAAGCACGAGCTGCTCTCTCGTGGAGCACCATCCACCTCCTGAGACTCCGGTGCCCCGAGCCAAGGGCTACACTTCGTTACACCTTACGATGGACCGCAGATGACGCCACGAGCCATCCAAGCCAATCGGATGCCGTGTCAGTGTCACGTGACCTTCGATTCTGGTACAACGACGCGTTCATGGCTCTGGATTGGCTGGAATCGCACGTAGCGTCCGTTGCGGTCCATCGTAAGATAAAATGGAGTCCAGTCCACAGGGCTCCTCTACTTTCCTCTTTTAACGGAAAAAAAATCACTCTCCACACACATGCATCACTAAAACCCCGGTCAAACTGCTGACACGTCATACAAAAGACAATCTGCAGGCACTTTCCGAGGCATGTTTCTTATTTGTATGACGCGGAGCCCGAAGGAAAAGCGAGAACGAGAGCGTCTCATGCAGTTAGTACAGCGGCGGTCGTTGTCACGTGTTCGCCTTCGGGCCACCCTCAACCCTTCGCTAAAAACAGACCATTCCTCTCGGCGTCGGTGGCGGCAACCCACCCGCATTACAAACGGGGTACAAAAAAAAAGAATGCTTCTGACAACGACACCGGGAGCGGACGGCACGAAAACACCGTCACCAGCCAAAGATAAAGCGAAGGATGGAAGGTTCTAACAGAAACGCGCGGGGTGTCCTGGCCTGCTGTACCGAACGGGAAGGAAAGCAAAGATATGCGACTCCTCGGGCGCGACGAATTTCACCGCAAACAGGACGGGAGCGAAGCGGTGCTAGGAGTTATTTTTAATTGCGGACGCCATCTTCTGCCAGGGGGAGGTCTTATGTTCTTCAGTGCCCTCCGTCTCCTCGCTGTTTCTGTCTGGGCTGCGCTTCTGTTTTGTTTGGGCGGGTGTGTGCTTGGTTCTTGCACCGAGACCACGGTAGCGGTGACGAGAGGTGATGCTGTCTTCACGCGCGAGGTAATGCTGGGTGATGATGTTTTAGGAAAGTTACGGGAAAGCTAGGAAGGAGAATATGGAGAAGTTGCACGTTATCGGAACCAAAAAGAACGAGCTATACAATTCGTTCCGATAAATCGACGTAACCATATAAAACGAATAAAAAAATACGGCGAAAATTTAAACTTTCTAAAAAAGTTTCGCACAGTCCCTGGGGAAAAAAAAGAAAACGAATTACGCGATAGTATTTTTGTAAAGAAAAGTTATGCGTACGCTTTTAACGGTACCACAGTGGCAATATACGTATATGTATGTGCAGTAAATATTTCCATTCTTTGAAAATAGTATGTAACAATTTTCTCACGTAGCTATTTTCAACCGGTGTTTTGTTAGTCTTCTGCACACGCAGCTCTTCTCCAAACGACTCACATAAAATTAAATTTAGAAAAAAGTACAGTTCCTTTTATCTATTTAGTAATCCCCAATGACTGCCCGTAGAAACGGCAAAGTATACCAGATTTACGATGTGGACGTTCCCCGCTTTTCCACTGTATGCAAAAAAAAAAAGAAAAAGAAAGAGCATACGCAACAAAAGCTTGAGCTCTTTGTCCAACGTGTGTAATCCTAAACCGCTGGAAACAAATAAAGCGGTATGCACTATTGCCGTGCCACTACCGCCTTTATTAGCGCGCGTTCGCGACTCGCTGCTTTCGGTGCGTACACAGAGAGAAACTGCGTGAGATCGAGGAGACAAGAGCGTGCTGTGACGTCAGGGTTCCGAGCTCTGATTGGTTAGAACGCCTTACCCTGCGCGAGGTGCAGACGACGCTCCTGTTCGCTCTTGATTGGAGGGAGACAGCGGCTAGAGACAAAGGCAGCTAGCCTTTGCGTCTACCCCCTAATCCTTCCAATCAGAGCTCGGTATTCTGACGTCTCCGTATCTTCTCGTATCCTCCTCTCCCACAGTCTCTCTCCGTATAGTAGGGTACGTTGTTGGGCTAGTTGGTTCATCTTAGTTAAACACATAAAAATAGCGCAAAAAAAAAAGAGAAGGCTATATACTTCTTGTTCTTGTCTTGTCTTTTCCTCGTCCAAACAAGACAAGACTGTACACTTCTTGTCCTTGTCTTTTTTGCGACCTATTTTATATCTTTAATCACCCCGTATAACTTAAAGGGGCCGTGGAACGATATTGGTTTCTCACTTATTTTCCTCTTTTGCAACTCTCTCTCTCTCTCTCTCTCTCTCTCTCTCTCTCTCGGTTCATCACTTTACACGAGCTTGCTGGCACAAGAGGGATCCAAGTGTATTCGTACGCCACACCACTGACCAAGAAGCGTATTTGTCGCAGCGTAATTTCGAGGTTTTAAAAGCGGAAGTTTTCATTTTCTTCGCCAAACTTGCTGACAAATTTCTGCGGATCGCATTGTTGGCGTTGTCAACAACGTGATCCCCGGAATTTCGTTATCGACCTTCCGCGATCTCCGTGGTGACGATATTTAAATGCGGCTCGCATACAGTGGAATCGATAAGGGTACTGCACGAGCATTCGTTTTGGGTTTTTTGCTATGATAAACACTGAAGGTATATAATCAGCTTTAGATTACGTGGCCACTCGTCATGGTTGCGAGTTGAGGGAATAAGTGCCACTCGTTTTTCGCGATTTTTTTTTTTTGCGGCTGTTATTGCGTGGAAAGACAATAACAACAAGACAAAGAAACGAACGCGCGTTTCATAGGGAATGAATGCCAATAAATAATTATAGGCGGTAGTTACTCAATGTACAAAAAATATTGCACCGCCCCTTTAAGATCGCGTTGTCTCGAACACTGCAAAGTGGAGAGGCCCACGAAGAATGGCGACCCCTGCACGTAGCTAATAGGATGCGGTCGACGGTTCGAACATCTCGCGCACCAGGAAGTGCATCCAAGTGCCGAGAACGTGAATCCCAAAGAAGAGCTTCTGCTGATCCCTGTCACAAGGCGATGGACGGGCGAACGTGTTTTCGGCCTGGAGATGATTACACGGAAGCAGATGAGCAACCGCCCGGAGTCTTTTTTTATTATTATTTATTATTTTGTTACACTTCGCCTAAACCAAGTTGCAGGTGAAAATAGCTTCGCTGTTTTTAATCTGTAATCTTTAATCATATTCATTCCTTCAGTTCGTATCTCTTTAGCATAGTAGGCACAATGGGCTCTCTCTGTTTCTTTCCACTTGTCACCGATGAGCGACGGCAGCCTACACACAGTTGTCTTGCTGACGACTCTGTGATACGTTGTTTGAGTGGCCGCCGAAGAAAGCTTTCGTGCTGATTGCAAAAGGCTCACTTAATTTCTGTTTCGATTTGACTTGAATGCTAACTAGTCGGAATTGTGTTTCATCTAGAAGCAGAGCGTCACTTACAAAACCTGATATTATTTTTGTTGAAAAACAACAAACATACGAAGACAAGGTGGATTTAGTTTAAAACCTTGCGACTTGAACTGTCTTGTTATTTATTTCTACTTCATTTCTACACGAGTTGTAATTTTTAAATATCTTTTATTCCACTTTTGTTTACAGAGTCTGCGATCGAGACCTCTCAAACTCTCTTTTCAGCTATCAAGGGTGCTAATTTTGACGACAATTCGTATGAAAGCATCTTCTGTGGTTCACATCCCAAACCGACGTACGGCATCTTGCAAGATCTCGGAGGATGACTGAGGACCAGTTTTGGTCACCTAGACATCTTTAACATGCTATCTAAATCTGACGTAAAGGGAAGCAACACTGCCGAAAGTTTCGTCAGATTGTAGAACTCGCCCGTAGATACCACTGATCTAGATATTGGTATAACAAAAGGGAAATAAAAGACACGATATGTCTCGGTTGATAGCAGTCCAGTAACTTATTAATGGAAAGTTCACATCGCTCATATAGCAGACTCATTCACTTAAAACTTTACTTTCGGACAACCTATACCTGTGACTAGTTGTTTTATGGTGAACTTGTTATCTTTAACGAACTGGTCGCCGACTATTTGTCCTTCGGCGAATTGTTGGAATCCCAGCCACTACATAGTACTTCACATACGCTAGTTACCAAGGATAATGAAGACAGCGTTATTCTGAATGAAGACCCTAGGATAGCAGTTCTCTGCTTACTTAATCGCTCTTAAAAAAAATACAATCATCAAAGGGTCAAATTCACGCCGTAGGAACATTCTTTCAGCAACAATAGTACTACATCCTAGCATCTTCCTTCAAACACGGTGGTTTCTTCCGACTTTTCTTCTTCACGTGCTCCTCTCGTTCTCATCTTTGTTTTTATCCGCGTACAAAAAAAGAAAAAAGAAGAAGAAGAAAAAAAAAAGCGATTGAGCGTGGCATACGGAAGGCCGTGCAGTGGAGAGCTAGGAACGGGGAAGGGGAGGGCCTTCCCCAAATTGAACGAAAACCGAACCTCGGTCCCGACTCCGGGGTGCGGGGGTACCGCGGTTCGGCCGTGTCCCTATTATCGGAAATCATTTAAATGCAGATTCCCACGTGATAGGCTCGTGTCTCGGACCCTTCCGCAGTGCTACTTCCGATTGATTTCCATTCTGGTCTCCGCATATGCCTCGACTTCAATCCCCCCCCCCCTCTACCTCCCCTCTCCCTTTTTTTGTTGCTTTCTTTTAGTTTCGCTTTTGTAATGTCCTTTTTTTTCTCCTCGTTTTATGTATTTTTGTTTAATGTTTGAGTTTTGAGTTTAGGTTTCGCTGGAGATATCTTAAAATGTGGTCCTTTTGTTCCGGAAGACGGACACGGCAAGCATGGAAATGAGCTGCGAAGCGAAGGCACCGCCATGCTGGTAATCGTGATCGTATTTTCGGTATAATCTTTTCACCGAAGACGAAAGAAAGGCAGTTGCGTAAGGAAAACGTCTGTTTTCGCTCTAACTCTTTCTGGACGGGGGATGGTGTCTGGTTTATTTCAGTGACAACTAGAAGTGACGAGCAGATTAAATCAACAAAAAAACCTACTTGATTTTTTTTTTCACGTGGTTTTTGCAGTTAAAGTTACTTGTTCTGCTCCACGCTCGAGCGCGTGCCTTGCTCCTTGTGGTACTAAAATGTCAGCTGAAGAAAACCAACAAACCGTAAAAAATAACGTCAAATTAAATATTTGAAATGCCAACAAAGAAGAAAAAAGAAAACACGCTTGCTGGGATTTCACGAATGCTCTCAGGCGATATGAACATTTCAGTTGCCCGCGATTGGAAAGGTAGAAATTATATTTGGGGCAGCTCATGTGGTGCGAAGATGGGAAAAGAATTTCGAAATAAAGCGCTGCCTTATACTTCTTTCTACATGCAAGCGAGCCAAAACTTAGCTTGGCTCACTACTGAAAGAATCGGGCTACGTTGCGCCCGTGCGAAACGGCGTTGACTTCGAACCACCGAACTTCTACGTTTTTAATAAAAGCAGAATTTAAATAAACTAACATCTATTGGAAAATTTCGCGCGTACTGACACTCTGTGGTCGAACCATAATTTTCTGCTTTCAATGTCACAAAACAAGCTTCTTATTTTTCGCTCTGTTATTTTGCTGGAATGCTCCCCCCCCCCCCCCACACACACACACACACTCACACTTTTTTTAAAGGTATTAATTACGAAACTTCTATGAAACAACCGAGACGTTTGTGTTCCGGAGCGCTACGAAATCTCACCGAATCTACCAACTCGCGGTTTGCACCACTTTAGTACACAAATGGAAGGAAGAAACTCTACTTCGCGACGGCAACGACACCGGTCATCCAGATAAAACCCGATAAAATGCTCGTTTTTGGATCTAAAAAAATAAAAAAATGAAATGTCGCTTGTGTCCGATTTATTGCTACCATTTCCCCATACCCATTTTTCCTCCCATCCTCATATGTAGGTATACTAGGCCCGTGTCTTATCGTTCCACGGAAAGTCGGATGCCAGCCCCAAAAGAAACAGCCAACTCTCCTCGAGTGCTGACAGTGGCGTCAATTTGCCAACTTCGTGACGCGAATCTTCACGTCGTCATCGCGTCGCGGCGGTCGGTGCACACGGCCAGAGAAGAGACTGGAAAGGACTAACAACACCGCGGTTCCTAAGCGCCCCAAATTTGGACCACTTTGCCACGAGAGAGACGGCCGGGACTCGGTCACGTCCGTCAACGAAATCTCGCCCCAAAAGCCCAGTCAACCCAGAGAAGCGGAGGACCATCCGACGATACTGCCGCCGCCCTATAAATTCTCAGTTGGCCGAAAAAAACAAAACGACAATAACAACAGCAAACGTTAACGAAGGATCTTTATTTTTCGAATAATTTTGCTGCGGCAGATCGTTCTCCGTCACGACGCTCCAGAGAACCTCGTAAAGATAAGGCAAGCCAAATCCGGAGATGAACAACAACAAAGACACACATAAACACAAACGCACACACGAGAGAAAAGAAAAAGACTCTAAAGCGTTGTATAGCGAAAACAGCGCTCTCCTGAGCGTCACAAGCCGCAGGTAGGTAGGTAGGTATAGGTAGCATACCGTCGGCCGAATGTTTTCCCTGCCGGGCCGACGGAATTGCAAGAGGCACCTTCGGGAGGAGACTCTATGGCGTGCGTACCGTTCATCAATGTTTCAGGGGGGGGAGAGAGGAGGAGTTTTAGCGGGGCCCAAAAACCTTTTAGTCGGATGCCGTCGGCAGAGAAGTAATGAGTCTGAAGACCCCGTCCAAGTTTTCGGGGTGTAGAATTATGACACCCTATACGCACGCGTGCGTGCATGTGTGGTCCTCTTCTTTCTTTTTTCCTTCGCCCTGAGGAGGCGCCGCGAACGCCTGCGGCCGAGCCGCCCCTGCCACAGGACGTACCTGCTGTATCCCCATATGCTACACGGCGTTCCGCTTCCACAAAGGGGATTCCACTAGCTGTCCTTCTATCTCTACAAGAGACGCTTCGGAGGTGGTTTTCCATCTTTGGAGAAAAAAGAAGAAGAAATAAAAGGTTCGAAAGTGAGCGAGGAACACGTTAACTCGTATCTTTGTTAGAATTCGTTTAAAGATATCTCCGAGGGTGGTCTGCATTGCATACGCGTTTTATGCAGAGGGCGGCTCGGAGTCTGCGATAACAAGTTTTGCGACGGTCTGTGCAGAACATGGGAAGCGCCCGAAGGGGGATGATTCGTCCGTTGGGAAGACGATGCTGGGACAAGGAAGATTGCTGCCGGGTCGGATTAGGCGCATGTCTACAGTGTATTAACATCGACGGGCGTCGGGGGTCTGGATATGGCGCCGTTCCTGATTAATCCGCCCCGAAGCAAAGTTTGCAATTTGCTGGTACACGGGGAGGGCGGGAAGACGGGGTGGCTGGACGGTGCGGTTGGAGACATTCTGAAGTTGTAGCTCCATTTGTCGTTTTGTCGTAGGTTTCCTTTATTTTATTTTTTGTTTTGTTTTTGCCGCGGAATTATAATATTGCGTGTTCGTGTTCAGGTTGCCCTAATCCACGAGATAAATGGATTCAGGTTAGTTTGGGTTAATGCGGTGGGGCTCCAGAAGTGATGGCCCTTTACACACACGCACACACGAAGAAAGACAGCATAAAAAAAGGAATCGCAGAACCTTTTGGTACGTTGCGAATTCATATAAATTCACTCCTTACCAAGACAAAAATAAAAAAAAATCACGATATTAAAAATAAGTTAGATCAAATTTATTTGATTTAAATCAAAATAATTTGATTTAAATCACTGAAGCTATAAATTAGTGCTTTTTAATCACTAGATGTATATTTTTAAACATGACAGATTAATTGATCAATTCGTTCATTTACTGACAGCAATGCGGAAGAAACAATTACCGTAAATTTAAAGCACGGTTTAATTAACAACATTATATTAAGTAAACCCTGCCATAGTAGAACAAAGAAAGCTCGATATTTTCAGGTTAGTTAAAAAATGCTTTATTTGCTGTTGCTTTTTGGCGTTCTGCTTTGATTGCGATAGTATACATCACTTTTCTAGTCCTAGTCTCGTTCATTTGTATATTTTTATTTACTCGCAATAGGACGGACGTAACTGACGAACTAAGTGAATGGTAGGAAGAAAGAAAGTGAAAGGTAGAAAGAAAGAAAGAATTGCACAAAAGACCGCTGCTTTGTGATCGTGTTCAATCTAATATAAATATTTTCCGCTTAATATAATTTCTTGAATTGAATACAAAACAAATGCACATAGAGAGCACCAAAAAATAGAAAGCGGAAAATAATTTAAAAATATTTTAGGAATTATTTTTTGCTAAAAAAAGGTTTTATTTAAGTAATCGTAGTAACATCGCTCTGATTTAAATCACAATTAAAATAATCTCGGTTTTTATTCTCCACTCGGCGCCTGATTCTGAAAAGGAGCTCTGAAAAATGTGTTGAGCCGCGTTCACACTGCGCATATATCATATGAGAGGCAGTCTGCCGACACTGTCTTTAGTATTTAATACTAAATGCATACGACGTGTGTTTACTAGTGTTGTCACATATTTTGTTTGTTTGTTTCGAAAGATCCAAACGAAGTCACTGTAATAAAATAATTCACGAGGTTACTTTAATGACGCTGGCTGCAGTGTCAAATTTAGGCTATAGGACCGATTCATCGGCGATTCTCAACACTGTATTTATGTGGCAGTCAATTGGCATGCAAACGGGGTCAACATTTTCGTCAGCATTCATTGATTGACGATAAAAAAAAGAAAGACAACTCTACCTCCATTGACATCTCCAAAGTTAGTTTCCTCGGTATCGGGAATTGTGCAATTTTTAAATGAAGCACTTATCGTTTCGCCGTAAGGACATGTCTGATCTCGTTAACTTTACACTATACTCAAAGGTCGCACTTAGCTTTACCAACCGCTCAAAAGTAGGCCACACAGACACACGCAACAAGGACAGTCCGCCAACGAATAACTACCGTACGTAGTATATTCAGCAGACACCGACCATTTGCGTGTGGCTAAGTTATGGCTCGTCCATTGTCTACAGTAACACCTTTGAAAGCGATAATCGAGTCTTGGCTGCTCTGGTCAGCGCGCGCTCGGCAATGCATGAACACAGCGCCCTACGGGCAAACATTCATATACGCGCGGCACCTTACAATTTAACTCTGAATATAAATCCGCCTTAACATATATACCGGTACCAGAGATTGAAAAATGGTCGACTACTAATGTTGCTGAGCGGTGCTCGAGAAAAGGCGGCCGCGAAAAAAGGGTCGCTTTGAAAGGCCACGACCCCGCGAATCAATACATGTGTGGGAAAGGCAGGACGGCGCATTTCATGTGATCCGCCACGAAGAGTTTTTCAGCCGGGGGCGAAGGAAGGAGCGGGGAAAAGGCCGAATATGCATTCCGGTCACCGCGCCTCTCAAGCACGCGCACGTGCTCGCTAAAGAGGGCTTCCCGCGCGTTTCATTTGCATACAAACTGCTTTCTCCGGTTTCACCACGCTGCGGACACGCCAACCGTTAACGCGTTTGCCACAGTCTTATAAAAGTCTACGCTATCGAACTTTCAATTTTTTTAACCCCCCCCTCCCCCCACGCCCCGTAGGTTTCAATTTTTTTTATATATTTAGGTATATATAGATATATAAATATCCGAAACACCATAAAGATCACAGAACGAAAATGGAACAATGGTGGATCGATTGATTCAAGCAGCAAGGAGAGACTTATTCCATCTAGTTTGCATTTTGCATATGCAACGATGTGGTCCAGCATGAACAAGAACATCGCATTAAGAAATTTTACTCGCTTAAAATATTACTTTTTTTTTTTTCGCGCCGACCTCTTATAAGTAACGGAATAAGCGGACTGGATATTTGAGTTATGATTGTAATAACGCGCTCAGGAAAACGGACTCGGATACTGTTTCCACACTTCGGCACCTCAGCGAAAGAAAGAGAATGTAGATATAATAAAATTTACAACGCTCAAGATAAGAAATAAAACTAACGAGGTTTTCCGTTAAAAGAAAAAAGAAGGAAAGAAAGAAAGAGTGCTTAATATTTTCCAGGCGTCGAAGGCCACTCACAAAAGAAATCGAAGCCCTAAAACTGCTCGAAGCCGCTTTCTATTTTTCTCACTTTCTCTCTTTCAACGAAGAATGCCGGTAAGAGAATTGGTATTCGTAAGGCATACACACATACAAACTACGCACTCGCGGCGTTACCAGAACAACGGGCGTGTAATGTTACATAGGAAAGTGGGTCTATTGAATGACCGCCAAAATACGTGTAAATAGAAACATTCCAAATAACAGTGAATATATTCATAAGAAAAGGTGTGGGAGAAAACTGCATATAGAATTTCTCGACCCTTCGAATGTTGCCCCATCGAGTAGACTTTCACTAATGTGCCTGTGAGTGATTTCGTTTGTCAATTTACATAACTTTGAAGTCGGTACATTTCTGCACGTGGATGGGCAACAGACGTGATGTGTCTTCAGTGGCCGCCGTCTACGGGTAGCCTTACCTAATTCATGCAAAGTTTGACATAAACAATCACCCCAGAAAATTAGCAAAAAAAAAAACACGGATAAAAAGCAATACTTTTAAAGTATATAGCCATGTCGATTTTTTTTTCTAGGTAAATTTCGAGAAAATTTATTGAGGTAGTATGTATTCTAGGCAGACTTGTGCGGTACTCATTACAAGTAATCACATTACTTGTAATCGATTAATTTTTTATGAAGTGTAATTCTAGTTTTCATCGATCACTTTTTTACAGTAATGCGTACGAGACTGATTCTAGGCAAATTTTAGGGCACGTAACATGCGACTGCACTTTATGTAATTTGGTTTTGTACTTTCGAGGCTGCAAGAGCCCTTCACGAAGCATATTCATCATGAGAAACATCACGTGTCCAGCGACGCCCTCAATACCTCGCATTTTTTTAAATATCTTATGTGCTGTGTCCGTCCCATGGAAACTCGAAAGTCGAAACGTGTTTAACAGCATTGATTTCAAGCGCGCGGCTTTGCGATTATTATAAGGACGAACCCGTCACCTCTTTCCCCGGCCGTGTAATTTTCAAAAGGAAACCGAGAACATGAGAAGTTCAGAACAGCCCCGTAGACGGTAGTCGATGCTGCAGCTCTAGTAGCTGTAGCGAAGCGCTCAACGAACGAAAACCGACAGGCTCTGTAGGAAACGAAATTGGAAACCTCCGGACCGATTGTCAAACAGCGCTGAGTCGCGTGGGGTTGTTTACAACGACCGGCGTATCGACCAAAGCGACGGAGCTCACATCCCGAGACGACAGAACTGCAAGCACGGAGCGATGCAGGCAGGCAGACCCTAATGCCAAACGCTGCAGGGGGCCCCAATCTTTAGCTCGCCCAGTGGGAGGCAACGGAGTTGGCGTTCCCAATACCAGGTCCGCGAAATTAGGCGCTATTCTTAGCAACGGCTTCTGCTATCGGTGGATTTCGGCTCCTCTCGAAGTAGCCATATAGATGCACGCATTCAACGGGTTCGCTTTTGTTGCAGAGTTCGTCCCACCGTCTAGCTGGATATTTGGGACGCGTAGGGATTACTAGTTGCTTCTTGCTAAAGCTATAGATACGGCCATGTATTCGTATCGCTTCCCTATACGATATATAAGCTGCAGCCGCGCCGAGTGGATTATGGCATTCGTGCTTCGTTGTCTCAGTACGACGAAAGATAGCGCGAGGAATGAGTAGCAGATTAATTCTTCGATGCTGATCAGGGGAACGAACGGAGCCGTCACGGTAGGGCACGAGGATGGAAAATCAGATTAAAAACACATTGATCTAATTGGGTTCTAATGCTGATTTGATGCCGTTGATATTCTGAGTTCATGGCGTACTCTGTATGTAGTCTATTTTAGTGTGTATGAGCTCACAACACTTTGCTCTTTCCTTCGCCGCTGCCACTGCCTTGTAAGGGAGGGCCGAGGGCCACGTGAAGCTGCTCGATGAGCTTTTTTCTCGGCCTCCCCACATTTTCATGCTGAAATGTTAAAATAAAAGAAATAATTTAGATTAATGGGAATTTGAAATTCCGCGATCCAGAACAAATAAATAAAGCACAAGTAATTTTGTTTTCGTGTATTGAATTCGCGTCCGAACAGCGTTTCCAAATCTTATCTATGAGCTTCACGTTTGATTTATGCGTTAATTAAGCTCTGAGCTTTTGTAAATGTTTGCCCGAACCACGAAATCTCTTTCGAGGACGAGATATATCGAGCACAGCACGAACCCGTAGCGTTTATACTATTATATCCAAGTCGGAACATGAAAACTTAGACTAGCAGACACGAGATAAAACTGTGGTAGGAATGAAAATTACGTCAAACTAGAATATTTTGATTTGATAGAAAAAGTACCGACACCAAAAACGAAGGCTGTGTTAAGCATACTTTTAGTATACCTTACAGGAAGTACGCGCCTGTCTTAGGGCAAACGCGTCTTTGTCACCTTATATCTTCAGCACACGGAAGCACCGCCCGACTTGTTTGTATGTCTTGGCTTTGACTGGTGCTTTGTGGTAGGTTCAAATTGGGCCATCTCTTCGTATTTTTTCTGCGATTGTGTGTCGTTGAAGTCGGGTGGTACGACGTGTGGCACCAACCTAAGAAATAGAATAGTGAGGCACCCTACACTCCTCGTCTCCAGCCTGCTTGTGCTGTGAGCACTGATCGTGGGCTGCGAGTGTCATCTTTCTTGGTCTTTGCTGGCCTGCTATACCACTTCAGTAACAATTAGAGGCTGCTATGTCTTCGAAGTGCACGATCTGGAGTTCGACGCAACTGAAGCACCACCGAAAAGAGCGTGCTCACGTTAAGGGGTACGTGAACAGAAACATGTAATCCGATGTTTTTAACGAGTCACTCAAACTAATACTGTTCTGGTGAGCAGATGCAATTAGAGCGTGCATGTAACAAACACGTAAGCAGTCGTGTGTCTGTTTTCTGGTGGTGCCTCAGACGACAAACAAAGACAGACCCCTATATATTAGCTTCTTCTTCCCGGTTCAGCGGAGATCTTTTCGCATTTCCTTCATTTGCTTCTGGGGCAACCGGATGGAATAGGCTCCGGGTGGTTCCGAAGAAGATCCCTAGATTGAATTAGCCTCCCCAACGGTTTCAACCGCGTTGTCCCTGGACCCGATGTCTCCTGTGTCAACTAGATTGTTGCTCTACTCGCCGCATGGAAGACAGCCTGGAAGTCGTTGAGGGTGGAAATGAGTTTTCCTGTTTGGGTACCGCTCATACAGGAAACGTTCGACGCGTACGTCACCTCAAAAGCACGTGACGAACTAAGTCTGGCAGTAAAAAACAACAAGAAAACACGTGTTTTGAAACAAAAAACAAACACTTTTGACGTCTTTAAGAGAGTCCTATCGGCATGGGACTTCATAGTTAAATGTGAAACGTATATTTGAACAAACGAACAATCTTCAATGGTGAGTGACTGCGGCGCCTGTGGAGCGTCTTCAACTGGTGTCTATAGCGCGTCATCAAATGTGGTCCCCCTCGATTTCCGCCTGATGACGTCATAAAACTGTCACACTATTTACTGCCGCAGTCCTGGCGGTTTCACACCAGCGGAGGTACACGCGGCAGGCGCCAATTCTGCTGCCGGCCGCTTGGCAACCAGACAGTCCATGGAAACCAACGCACACGCGAGCCGGGACACCGCGACGGCGGCAAACCTGGCTGGCATCCGCTCGCCTGGTGACTCGCCGGCTCCTGTGACGGGATTTGCTGGCACGTCGGAACCGCTTTCGATGCATATGGGTGCGATACTAATGGCAAATACACGAATCGCAGACGCCCTCCAGGCAGCATACTGGTGACATAAAGAAAATAAACTTTCTGCAGTACCACCTGTTCAAAACACACACACACACAAAATAAAACCTGCTGTAAACGTAAAACAACGGTGATAACAAGCTATATTTGCCACGTTATCACGCTGTGACTGTTGTTTACTCCCTCAAGCCACATTCAGACTGCTCACATCAAACAAAATACACAGTGTTTCCCACAGACACGATGCCAGAATTACCTACGGACACGCATCATGCATGTTCGAAGAATGTTTGCTTCATACATTTGTATCACCCGAACATTTATGCAGGAGTTTTTTTTGTATTATGTATTAGCAGCGCGAATGCGGCTTTGGTACAAGAGTGGGACGAACACGTAACTCCTCTTCCCTCCACCTTTTTTTTTTTTTTGAGTGAATTACGGTTTCTTGCGTTTGCCGAAAGTTCATTTTCCTCGCATACATGAGCCGCGAGTACGACCGACGGATTGCTCGGGTCGCTGCTTTCTGCGCATCGGAGGAAGCGCGTGAGCGCGGTTGGGCAGGCCCACGGAAGCGTCGTCGTCAGCGAGCGGCGAGGATCCGCTGACGTTTCACCTCCTAAAAACGGCTCGGGACTCGAAGAGTAATCGCGTCCATATTACTGAGCTGCCCATAGATCACAATTACGCGGGACCGAACTGCAATTTCCTTTCACTTCGCTCTCTTCCTTCATTTTCCCGGTGCCCCTTTTGTGCCCTTTTGGTTATCCGTTCCTCGTTAACGGTCTTTGATCTAGCGCTCTAGCTTCTTTCTTTTCGCCTCTTGATGTGTGTTTTGCTTCCTTTGGTTTTGCCGTTTTGACTCCCGCTTTCAGAGGGAGCAATCTCCACGCCCCCGTGTAATCCCCAGCGCCGCCGTCGCTGCGGACGAGGCAACTGCGTCCCCGGATCCTAAATTCTGGCTTTTGGGAGCAATAGAAATCTCCCAGATTTCGCGCAGGCATGTATGCGCGTATATATTCCTAATATCGACTTCTACCACCGATTATTACTGTCTATGTTTTTTTTTTTATTTCTCTAGCTTTTTTTTTTTTTCTTTCTATCGCAGTCTTTTTATTTAGCACGAGGAGTGATAGTTTTTGTTTTGTGGAGGTCAGGGAGGGTCGAGTGTCCGAGTATATGGAGGGCCCCTACCCGGGGTGCGTAATCAAATTGTGCGCAGATGAGAATTCATAGCGGAGACGGCGTGTGCAGTGTACCACGCTGGAAAAGAATGCGTTTACCACCCCGACATGTCACGAGGGTGGGGTCACTATTCTCGCATCATCCCCCACGAGGCCACAGCGAGAGTTCGAGGGGATTTGGTGGCCCTTAGCTGAGGGATCTGAGCAAGCGTCCTCTCGGCGCCAACACGTATGTTTGTATGCTTTCTTCCTTGATTGTATTATTTCTATTTGGTAGCACAGTGAACGTGGGCGGCTGTATTGGCTGTATGCAGTTCTCGGTGAGGGTGAATTGGCAAGTCGTGATGTTTACAAGCATCTTATTCAGCGAAGCTGATGGCAGGAACTACAACTGGTATCGGAAGGGCTGCGGGGTCAAATTGCCCAAATTGCCCATGACGGAGCGTCATGGGAAATTTGGCCAGTGCACATTCAGGCACGTAGCCAAGGGGGGGGGGCATGGGGTTCGCCTGCCCCCTCCCCCCAAATCTTCCATTTTGCTGGGACCTCCTCTCCCCCTTCCCCCTCATACAGCATTTTGTCATAGGCGCCCCCCCCCCCCCCCCCCCGAAACAAAATCCTGGCTACGTGCCTGTGCACATTGTTTATATTTCTTATCCAATGAAGGTGATTGAGAGCCAAGTTGTGTAATAAAGGCACGCTTTTCTTCAGATCAGTAAAACAAAGAAATGTACTACGTTCAATTCGCACCAGCCTATAGAGTGCGGGCCTCTTTACGCAGTTCTGTTACCTCAGAAAGGCCGTTGCCCGCACGCTAGAGAAGGGTCGCGTCTGTGGCAATCCAGGTCACGAAGGGTGGGGTCGGGTCAAGTTGTCAGACGTTAGTTGAGATGGTCAGGCGGGAGCTGCATTGAGACACGAAGCCGGTTTTGATGCACCGGCAACTTGCAAGTCCCTGCCAACGTATACCATACGTGACTCATGGGTCACGGCTATAGCCTGCCGACGCTCCACTGCCGTCGTCGTCGCGGCATCAATCCGCCGTTCCTCTTGTATTATTTTGTGTCGGACTGACAAGCAGAATCGCCAACGTATTAGATACACTATAAAGGTCTAAACGCGTTTTGCTTCCGTTCTCTTTTCTTTTTCTTCTTTTTTCATGTGGCCGGTAGGATGTTTTTCCCGAGTCTCAAGATGTGAGCTTGCTGGACTCGCTCGCTTTGTCACCACTGTTCCAAGCACCTCAGAAATAGTTCCCGTATAAATTACTTAGTAGATTTCTTTTTATTGTACGTTCCCGTTATTTGCACAATAACGCTCTCTTCCGAAATGCGCTAATGTTCTCTCGGAGGAGGGGGCGGCTTCTCATTTTAATGGGGCGATGCAACGATTTTTGAACTTCGGTCAAATAATTGTGGAAGTTGGTCTCGGTCATTCCTAGATCCAAGAACAGAAAACCATTTCTACTTCCGTGGACTAGTTTTTACTAAGGCGAAAGCCTTACATGTCCCATCACGCGAAAAGCGGAGGCGTTGTCCCCGAAAGATTGTCATAAAAATACGTCATCAAGCGCGCTCCTCGAACTGAAGATAGAAAGCACAGCAACGCAGATGTCTTATCAAGAAGCCATCGTGAGGCCGGCGGGTTCACCGCGTCTGCGCAGTAGGAGCGTGATGTCACCGCCGGAGCGCGTGTGCGATAGGAAGACGTGGCGCGCTGCTTGTAGGAATGCGCTGCGTGTACGAATGCTTTCGCATTCCTACACGTAAGCAGTCTGAAGTGTCTGTTATTTTTAAAAAAATGGCAAGCATCGAGCGTTTTCGGCGGCTCTCAACTCGTGAATCGGCGACAGAGTACTTCTGAGTCACGTGCGCAATGACACCTCTGGGGGATCAAGTCACTTCCGGATGGGCTTTTGTGACCTCTGTTTTCTGGCCCTCCAGCGCTCTTCCAGTGATTCTGAATACCGTGTCAACCGTGTTCTCAACCAGCATGGCGTCATGGCGTGTTGGTCTCTGCATACCACGCACACCTGAGGGGTTCCTCGCGCGGTAGACGATGATAGAGGAGATTTTGGTTTACGAACAGGGGACTCCGGTTCGGGCTCAACAAAACACCGCACCCGGTAGGCATCGCCTCGTGATCGCGGCGGACGATACGATCGTACGTTGTGAAGAAACACGATAAAACGAAAGTTCGAGTCTTATCTGCTCCTCGAACAAACCAAGCTGCTATAGACATCACTCGAGACGTTGCTGAAGCTCTTTAATCTATGTATAAATATTTTTACACACGGTGTGCTCTTGGCACCATAGAGTTATTATAATGTACGCTAGAGGTTCAAATGGCGCTAGTGTGCTGTCGCAAATTGATTGAAGCAGACAGCAACCAGTCAAAAATTGACTTACGGCAATGCATTTCTATGGGAAAAAGTGAGTGCATTTTCTCTCTGCGCTCGATTATAAGAGCAAATATCCCGAATAATTCGTACGTACTAAGTAGCTTAGAACATTTCTCAGTCAGGCAGCCGAAATAATTAGTCAGTTACGGCGTTTTCATTTCACATTCATTGCATTAAAAACGGTGCTTAAACGGATTCGTGCATGTATTTGTGATGCACTGTCGGACAATGTTAGCGCGAACACGACGTCGACGCTTTTTCAGCATGGGGGATATACGTGCCAAACAAACGAAGGACATCTGGAAAATCGAAGAGACACGGCGAGAACTACAGACTGGATCAGAAACTCCCTGTGCATGTACGATCAAAATAAGTTGAAGGCCACGCAATATAGTCCGATATCCAATAAGTACGTATTGCTTTATTCTTTCTGCTCTGTGCGAAGATGCTTGTTCTACGTTCAAAACATCACCTGCACGCTCGAAATCTTTGAGGGCAGGTGCCTGATAAAAGTTGCCCGGCATAGAAAATATTAATAAAAAGACACCTTTCATAGCCCACGTACTTTATTCTTTACGTATTGAATGTTTTTAACCGCTCGTAAAGATGCAAGACGGAGTCTGGCATATTAGCAATATAACGGGTGTTCCTTTTTAATTCGAACAGATTTATCAGATTTATTAAATCCCTAAAAGATGCACTAATACAGTATGGGCAGGTGAGTGATACGGCCAGGGGACATCACATAGGTGGCTAATCTATGCGATATGTCGGATAATTAACTAAACTTCCTTAATTAACTTTTTAATTACTAAAAATTATCACATGGTTTAAATTAGGAGCATGCTGAGCATAATCGAAAACCACTATATCAGTCAATTTTAGAACGACTTGAACTGACTCATGGGAATCTGAGAGGTGCAAATCAAGCAGTGGGGAACGCGATCATAATCTAATCATCCGCGTTTTGCCACCGTTAGCTTCTAGTCGTTTAGTCGTTCTAAAACGACTGATATAGTGGTGTTCGATTATGCTCATCATGTTCCTAATTGAAACCATATGATGATGTTTACTATATTAAAAAGTTAATTAAGGAAGATTAGTTAATTATCCGACATATCGCATAGATTAGCCGACCTATGTGATGTCCCCCTGGCTGTATAACTCACCTGCCCAAACTGTATTCGTGCATATTTTACGGATTTTCTGTAATACATCTGTTCGAATTAAAAGGGAACACTCGCTATACACAATATATTCTCGCGAAGGGCCAGGAGCAGAAGCGGCGAAAATCCCTTTTCAAACTGAAAGTTTAATGGGGTGCGAACTTCTGCCAAACAAAATAAAGAACGTGCGTCGAGACAGCAGACAAGCGGGCGGCGATTTGGCGGCGTAACAGCAAGCTAGAGCGAGAGTGAATCAGTGAATGAATCGGTAATGCGGCGCTTGGCTCTTTTTCTACTATGCTTGTCATCTCGAATATTCGCCCTAGACCTATAGACCTAGAATGTTCGGGAAAGAGCAAGGGCGAGACTGACTAGGCATCATTATGGCCTCCTTATCTTTTATGCTCGGGGTAAGAGTATACGCGAATCTTCTAGATGAACGGAGAAGCTATCTTCTCGATCATGCACGCGGCAATATATACTTATATTACTAATATGACAGGACTGGCATAGTAGTAATATATAAGCGTCACTGGAATGCCGAGGAACCTTGAACACACCATATATTCGTTTTGATTGTTATTTTGCTTAAAATCGTCGCTTGTTTTTATACACACGTGCTGTGGAACACAGGTTTTTTGGGCCTGAAATATAGCGAAGTTAAACATCGTACACTGATGAAGAAAAATGCGCCAACTAAAGCAATAGCGCTTTTACAAAGTTAATAAAGCTGCATACTATTCGGTACGGCCCAAATAACGAAAGTGCTCCATGATATTTTTCGGCGAAGAGACAAAATGCACGCGCGTCTTACCGTATACGAATGCACAGGAGCATCGCGAAAGATAGCCTGGTTGCTGTCTGCTTCAATTTGCGTCACGGAAGTCGGATAGACACTAGCGCCAGTTGAACCTCTAGCGCACATTATGATAACCCTATGCTTGGCACAGAACGGTAAATCGTCAGACCGTTGGGTGGACCAAGCAGTTCGATCATCGCTCGCGCGTTGGCTCACGAGACACTTCTTGTTCGTCATCGCTAGTGCGCTTCCATGCACGCGGAAACAAGATGCTGTCTGACATGCAGCACAAACAAACCCGGGAACGACGAGGAGGGTGTTGACTTCCGGTAGATGGCGGTACGACAATTTAATAAATTTTAGGGATAATACTAGACTTTTCACGCATTGCTCCATGCTCAACCCCCCCCCCCCCCTCCAAAAAAAAAAAAAAAAACCCTTAAAGTGAGCACAGAATTGCAGAAATCGTTAACTTACAAAGGACATCCGCCAGAGTACATCACACAGCTCCTGTAACCGCCACACGCGGCTGCAGAGCGGAAAATAATTCGTTTTTTCCTTCGCGATTACACAGCGGAATCGCTGTATTTCGGGGGAAGGATGGATGTTTTTGTTTACTTGTGGAACGATAAGCAATATAAAAAATACAAACGGTACATCCGTTCAACATTAAAATCGTTGAACCGTTGAACTGCCCTTTAAAGGGACGGTGAACCGAACATTTCAGTGTCTATAATAAGCGGCGCACTATCTTTCCATGAGTCAGCAGCCGCCGGTGTGCGCGAGCACACGCAACGAAATTGACGTCATTATATCCCCCATTCGAGCTTATTAAGCGTGAATGGGGGATATGATGACGTCAATATTGTTGTGTGTGCTCGCGCACACCAGGGGCTGCTGACTCATCAAAAAGATAGTGCGCCGCTTATTATAGACACTGAAATGTTCGGTTCACCATCCCTTTAAGTAGCAAGCTGTACGCAGGCGCATTCGCTGTGTGAATATAAACTTTCATCTTTATAACGTAGACATTTTTATAAGGTTAATTTTTCGACCATATTGGGGATTTTGTATTAGCAAGAAACAACAACAAAGGTTCCAGTTAGCAGGAAAAAAAAGAAAACGACGCATACAGTTTTTTTTTAATATTATGATAATGCTATTAATGCAAACGTGCAAGCGAGCTGAACAAGAATGACGAAAATAACCCCTGGAGAAGGGGAACACAGGACAACCACAAATCTCCAAATACATCTAGGTGACTGGTGCGCGACCGAAAAAGTACGCCAGGTCCTTGTATCGAACCAGGGACCTCTCCATTTCCAGTGGAGCGATCTGCCAACTGAGCTAAACAGGAACGGGTTTTATCAGCTGCCACCAGCTGCACTGGTGGCAGCTGATTAAACCCGTTCGCTCTACTGGCATCTAACTCCTGGTTATCTGAGTTGGTAGAGCGCTCCACTAGAAATGGAGAGGTCCCTGGTTCGACACCAGGACCAGGCGGATTTTTTCGGTCGCGCATCAGTCACCTAGCTGTGTTAGGAGATTTGTGTTTGTCCTTTGTCCCCCTTGTTCCCCTTCTCCAGGGATTATTTTCGTCACGTTTAAATAAAACGAGATTATTTGCTAGATCCTTTTTTTCTTCGATCGATAACTGCTTTAAATTTGACTTATGAGGACCACGTTGTTCACGTGATTTAAAAACTGCTGCTTGTTTAAGAAAACATCTGAGACCTATGTGCTTATTCTCTGATGTCCTATATATACTTATGAAATTATGAATGTGTCTCAGACGTCTCCTTAAACATCAGAGGCCAGACTCACGAAGAGCTTCTTAGCGTTACAACAACTTAGCTAGGAAGATCGTAAATTAAGAACACCTTAAGAAGAGGAGAATTCGGTACTCACGAACGCGTTCTTAAGTGAGTGGTGGAAAGCGACGTTCTCGTACGAAAAAAACTAGAACTTCCCGTGTCCCGCAAGCTCCCGATCCCCGCGAGAGCGGGCTGCTGCTATGATGACCGCGTCTTCGGCAACACGAACAACCAACCAGAGAGCTCGGCATGGTGCGGAGCAGTTCGGAGCACGTGGATTTTGAATAACAAACGCAGGCGGCCTTTCCGCGAACGCTTGTCTATGGTTCATGTCCGTGCAGTGAAATGTCGACGCTAACACAAATTAAACGGGCCCGAATGGCGAGGCCGTGATAACCACCTTCGTCGACTGCTACGAACTCGATCGCTACGAAGTCAACACAACTGTCATCGTTGCTAAAAGAAGACGGCCCGCGCCGATCGTTTGCAAAACGACGTAGATAGAAACAAATCGCGGCGGCGTTTTTCGCGGCCTCGGAGATGCAGGAGCGAGCCGACGTCCAAGAAAATACGTTTGAACTACGAGAGTGTCAGCGAGAGTCACGTAAACATACTTGTTTACACTCGGAGCGGACGCGCGCGTTTGATCGAAGTGCTGGATTCGCGCTCTTGGACCGCGTCTTGGTAAGCGCTTCGGGACCGATATTTTCCGATTGCAACTCGATGCTGACGTGACACTCGGCAAAGGAAGGTTGGACCGGTATCGCGTAGCTCGCACGAACTGTTATAGCTCGACAGTGTTGACGCACCGTCGTGTCGGAATAAAAATGGCTTACTAATAACAAAGTGTACATACCGTGTTGCGAAGGGAATCCATACGGCGTTTATTTGAGCTCTGTATCACACAAAACAAGGAGATAGAATCGATGAGAGTCCAATTTCCACGACAGCGTTCGTCATTGCTGCCTCAGAAAACAAGGGGATGACAAGGGAAGAGGTCGAACTCTTAATCTAAAATTGAGGTCAGCGATCAAACTATTCACACGGGAAGGGTCCACAACGGCGGCGCGGGCATATTCCATTCAGCAAGCCAGCTGCGCGTCTTGGCCAGGGACCGTCGGAGCAGGTCGGAGTGCCTCTCTAGGCCTATATTCTGCCGAGCTCTCTGAGCTAGCCCTTGGCGGTCGCTTGGTCGGTGGGATCGTTGCCGTTGTAGCTTTTCCCGGACGTTTGTGGATCCAGCGTTCATGTCCATCGTGGTCGGTTTCAAGTACTTCTTTTTTTTTCTCGCTGCTTGAAGTCGGGACGCGCGAGAAGAGCACGTAGAAAAATAAATGTCCGTTGGTCGTCGCGACCAAGTAACTGAGGGACGTTGTCGGCCATGTTGATTTGATCGTGAAAAAGCGCTTAAGACAGCTCCGTTGTAACCTGCGTAGGATTCCGTTGTAACCTGCGCAAAACTTGCAATAATTTCGTTTCGTGAATGCGAATTTGTTCTTACGTTTTGTCGTACGCACATTTTTTGGCGTAAGATCGTTTCGTGAATCTGGCCGCAGTTTGTTGACTTCCGTGAATATACTTTAATATATGTAATCACTTCTATACGATATATACTTTATTACATGTGATAATTTCCAAAGTGTTGCACATAAATTAAGGCAGCGTAGGCGCATCAATGAGCGCCGAACAGTGCAACCTTTCAGCAACCAATCTCGCCCACGTCTGAATAAGGGTAATCCTAGGTGATGCAGAAATTGACCACATTATAGTTTTTATTCCATTCTTCCTGCTTATGACAAAGGATCTGGTTACGTTCATTGTACCCAAACGTAGGTAAGCGCCCGAACAACGCGTAATGACACATCCTCTGCGTCCTTCGTAAAAATGAACAGAAATAAGAAAATAACTCCCTTATTACTATCATCCTCCGTCGCCAATTACTGCACCGTCACGGGAGGATACGCATGCCCGTTTCCACCTTGACAATCGCCGTCGATCGGATCGAGTAAGTTCTTCATCTTCATAAATCAATCCTAATCGAGAGCAGGTAATGGTCGGCCACTAGTGCAGGCGTGCTGGCGAAATAAATAAATAAATAAAGGAGCTCAATAGCAAGAACGACTGAGCAGCCACAAAAGACCGTTATCAAGGGCACTATCTCCAGTCCTAGTCCCGCTTAGGGTCGACCATAAGAGAGCATTTAGGGGTTACAGAAATTGGCTCTCATCATGACCTTGAAAGTCTCGAAGGAGCCTGGACGACGCCATCAACGATCTCTCTCGGGGCCCCCATTCAATACCACCTAGAAGACAAGGCCTGCTGCGCCTCCCACTCAAACGTCATCACTGAATGGGTGGATGGATGGATGAGGATGAATCCTTTGAATCGGGTAACGGCTTGCGCCACCTAACCAGTGTTTTTTTTTTCTTCTTTTTTTTTACTGGATTTACTCAGCGTTTTGCGGCATCTCACAACGAGTGCTAACGCTAGCAGACGGCGACTCCAAGACTGACGCGTCTGCAGTTTTGAGGCGACTCTTGTCGAACTTAGCGTATTTGCCGCTTGAGGCGCGTCGGGAAGCCACTATCGGTGACGTCACGCGCAGGCCTTTGTCTTCTAGCTGGTATTGCCCCACTACGACGCAACACACACACCGTGTAATCCAGCGGACGGCACAACCACCGCCTCTTGCACGCTCCGACGCGATCCTCAAACCTTACACCGGAGGGGGCGGCGCCAGGTCGTGAACCTCGGACCATTTTCTGGGAAACCAGGCCAAAAATCTCGGTAGTATATACGAATTGTTTCTTTACTGCTCCGCCCCCTTGGGGTCTGACCCGTCCTCCACGGCTGCCAATTAGGCTCATAAATATATATATGAAAAAAAAAATAAAACTGTAACTCGAGATTCTGCAGCTAACTTGATGAGGAAACCCCTCGTGCGAACTACATTTTTTTGTTTGTTTTATACAATTTTTTATGAGGGGCGCGTCCAGGTCACCCTGACGCCGAGGGAGGAACTTCCAGTTAATAATGCGCATCTGCCTCGCGTCCCGTTTCAGCTACCCGAAGAAATTATGTGGTTAATAAAATAATAATAATAAAAAATGAGGAGCATGTTGCTAAGAAGACCGGTAACGACGACTTATATACGCGCGGAACATGCATTCTTGCGGAGTTCGCGGTTGCGAAAACACGGAGAGGAGGAGGAGGAGGAGGCGAGGGGCCTCCCAACAAAAGGAGTTCTCTTTCGCGAAAAGGAAAATAGAAAAGTAAATATATAAAAAAAGAAGGCGCCTTACCCGCAATTTGTGGGCGACGACGGCCGGGAGCGTGATGGATACCGGGCGCATTAAAGCGATACTCGATAGCATGGCAGCACCTCGCAGAGACGACGCTCTTCGTCCGCACGCCCCGTCTAATGAAAAGGCGCCAATTAAACGGCAAAAATAAATTATATATAAAAGATAACCGCTAAACGGAGTTCGTTAGTTTTCCCAGAATCTGGGATCCTTTTTTTCGAACGTTTGGGAACTTTACGACGCCCACATCCGCCGCGTGTAAACTTACGCCCTGCAATAAAAAAAAAAAAAAAAGAGAGGGCTACAAAATTTTTGGTTTGCACGGCATCGAACTTAACGGCGCAGTGCGCGTAACACAGGATGAGTTAAAATGTTTTGTGTTCTTTTTTTTTTTCGGTAGGGCTTATTTTGTTCTTTTTTTTTCAGGGATGGCGTCATGTTCCATCATGAGATCCTGTTTCGAGTTCAGGACCCGGTTCCGCCCCAGTCTTTGTCTCGGTTTAGGTTGGCGGTTCGTCCAGTTTAAGTTTCCCCGAAACGGGATGTCTTGGGACCGCGTTACAAAACTTTCCGGCGAAACCTTTATATATATATACTTTTTTTTTTCTAAGAGGGGTTAAGCTGGGAGAGGTCACGCGTGCAACACGTTATAGATGAGTCGCGCCGATCGCAGTAAACTCCGCTATTTTATACGCGGGCCCTTCAGTGATGTCAAGATAAGTAGACTACAAAAATTGTCAGTCTAGTTTTTTTTTAATATATATTCTTAACAACTTTTCTTTTGTTAGGTTGTCGAACCTGCCCGCTAATTACCGAATTTCGAAACATTTTTAGAAATAAATATGCGGGACAAATAAATACGACACAAGCAACTTTTTTCTTTTTTTCTTTTTAAAGAAATACAGATGTCATTTTGTTTTTTGCTGTGTATTTGTGTTTTCTTCGTGCATTTGCATGCTTGGAACATGTCTCCCGATAGTTTTTGTGAATACCAATGTGAAACACGTTTAAGACAGTGTATGGTATACTTTTTTTTGCATAATGTATTAGCATTGTGACAACGTCTTGACGCGGTCACAATGCTAATTTGCTTCATATTTGACCTGAAGGGATGCTTCATATTCATATGCAGCATGCTTCATATTTGACCTCCAGGTCAAATATGAAGTAAAAAAATGGTCTATGCGCAGAGTGGCACCTTACAAAAATACGAACTTCCGAAAAAAACAAAAACAATCTGACTGTTATTCGGAGTAACCAGAAAAAAAAGGGGGTTACTTTATGTTGAGGTAACGCGTACCTTTCTAATCGCAGTAACGAGTGACGTGTTTTCTTACTTTTTGAGTGAGTAACGCCGAGTGACGGCATATAGGTTACTCTATTTCAGTAACTTGTCTGGCTCACAACAGATGTGGTGGTGGTGGTGGTCCCAGGTACCTTTAGTTTCACATCTGGCCGCTTGGTGGTGGTGACTTCGTGGGATTCAGTGTATTCACGCTTTATTTTGAGCTAGTCCTATTCCCACGATGACTTTTCGTAAACTCGTACATTATAAATCGAACCTCTCGCGTCGCTGCACGCGCTCTCTCTCCGCAGAGATGACTACACGAACCCAATCGTGTTCAAGCGGGCGAAATGTCAAGAGCCAAAACGCGCTCTTCCGCCGAATTACGAGTTAGGCGGCGTGAAACGCGAGGCGTACAGGCGTGATTAATCGGGTCTCCATCGATTCTCGCTGATCACCGGTTTCCGCAAGCGCTCTCGGACGGCTGCCAGCAGCGGTCAGTTAAAAACGCCGCAAGCAGCCCGCCAACAAGCGCGCGCGTTAATAACACACACACAAAAAAGAAAGTTTAGAATAAATTAAAATTCCAAAGACTCGAGTTCTTGATGGCCATGGCTATTAGGGAGCGTCGGTCCTCTCAAGCTCGTTAGCGATACGGGCCGCCAGAAGTGCCGAATTAAACAATGGAAGGGCGAGCCGGCTTCCCGACACCGACGACTAATATACGTGTAGGCTGATGAGCGAGTGATAGTAGAGCGCCGCGTCGAATACGTCGGCTGAGCGGGAGTTGAGACTAAACTCAAATGGTGTGCCTAGTAAACACTGCAGCAGAACCTACCGCAGTAGAACACAATCATGTTTTTCTTATTATATAAATAAATATATAATTAGTGCTACGAGGATGTGCGGAACGATGATACGCGATTCCCATCACTGGGCATCAATCGATTTGCCTAGTGGGGCCCACATCATTCTCGGAAATACTTTTTTCCCTTAACAACAAAACAAAACAAAACAACCAAGAGGGGATGAATACTATATAACTTTGCTAGTAAATACGTACAAAAAAAAAGAACTAGTCTAGTCTTTTTTAAAGAGTAGAGAGTTTAAATCACACAGAGTTTCCAAGTGCTTGATCGGGGTAATTTTCTTTATGGGCCGCGTTTGCAATGCGAGCTCCGAGGAGGTGGCAAAAGCGTTGATCGTCTACGAGCGTTTCCGCCTTTCCGCCTGCTTCCCTCCTCGCCACGCGACAACGCAGCGCATGCGCACTTTCGACAAATCCCCAGAGAAGGCGTCCACCATTAAATTGCAAACACTCCCCGCGGTTTGAGTTGGACCCCCTCCTCAATCTATACACCAACACAGTGTTTACAAACAAGCCAGCTCTGCCCACACCAGGTGTGGGCACTGCACGTGCGCAGAAACCGAATTCGGGAGGAGTGAAGCGTCTGCGCGTGCGCAGTACCGACAGCAGCGCCACCGCAGTGGCGTGACGCGTCAGTGAGTTGAGTTGGTTTATAGGCTCTCTAAGGAGGAGACCCGACCGCCGCGCTCTTAGCAGCTAAGCTGTCAACTAAACTCACGGGGACATCAACTAAAGGAATTATTTGATCGTGTTTCTGACGCAGAGTTCGGCTGACGTCGTCGAACGCCGCGTCAGCGTTTTGCTGGGGCTCGTATTGCATCCGTGAAGTTCGAGCACGAGTGCCGGCTGACGCGGAGCACTCGCGCCAAATCTGTGCGCCGCAATCGGCCGAGGAGCATGACGCGAAGAATCCAGTCCACAGGCCTGAATTCAATAAACGCTGAACTTTGGGGGAAAAAAATCTGGACTTCCTGGAGTTGGAAGGCCCCGTCACCGACGACAGTTTAGAAACGCAGGCTTGTTACGTTCACGCTGCTTGCTTCCTGATTCGTTCTGTGGTGTTCATATGTCCGAGTCCCACTACAGCGACAAACGAAAACAGCCGTCACCGATAAAATCTCAAGCACGTGCGGCATGCACGCATAGGTACCTTTGGTAGACTTCTTTTTAGTTTCTTCGGTGCTCGTGAAGTTAGCGCGAGTGAATGCAAACCTGCCGAAGATACCTCCACGTGCTCGCTGCACGTGCTTGCGGCTTTTCGGTGTAGGTTGTTTCTGTTTGTCACTCTAGTGGGACTCGGCCTTTCCTGTGTTTCTTAACCTTGGCGAGCATAAACACCCTGTCAGTGTCCCTTTAAGGCTGTCCGTGACTGTATAGGTCGATGATAACAAGAACGACACAAGATGTTCGACCCACTGCAACCTCCGTTTGGTAACGGGTAAGCCGCGACCACACCGCTAATACAGCGTACAAAAGGCAGTCCACAGACACTGACTGAAGCGTGTTTCTTCCTTGTATGACGGTCACATGGGCCATACAGAAACTGTCTGCAGACATGTTAAAATCATGTGCATGAAGTAAACATGCTTCGAAGATGCTTGAGGCGTGCAGATCATTCCGTCATCATGCGTGCAGCGAAGAACGTGTTTTTTTGTTTTTTTTTAATGATGAAGGAGCAGTGGGATTGCGGCTTAAATATTATTTTCCGGTCGTCACGTTGTAGTGTTTACGTCTACAGCCATTGAACTACTACGAAACGAGATTTTGAGTCCATTAGTTTCGAGGAAGAGTCTTTACTGCGACAAGCTGCGCAACTATACTTCCACCCGAAAAAAAAAAGAATTGGGAATTATTTGCAACATGGTGAAGGGCAGAATGGCTGAAAAGAAAACCGCACAAGCGAGAAATATACGAGTGTACAACGTTTATACCGGCCGGGGCAAATGAACTAGACAACACTTTTGAAGCGAACCAACAGTAAAGGACTCGCCTGCTGTTCGTTTTATGCGTGGTACATTTTGTTTGACGAGAGAAGACAGGCGTACGTTTTGTTACAATTCGGTCGTTAAACCATACACACGCACACATATAACGCGAAAGAGGAGCACAACTCCGTTCGTGCTCCGCCAACAAGAAAAAAAGAACTAAAGAAAAAATTGCGAGAACCGACACGCTCCGTAAGTTGATAATTATAAACTCAACTGTACTTCTCATAATTACCACGAAGTTTAGTA
Organism: Ixodes ricinus; assembly: GCA_037355805.1. Lineage (NCBI taxonomy): Eukaryota > Metazoa > Arthropoda > Arachnida > Ixodida > Ixodidae > Ixodes > Ixodes ricinus. The sequence goes on from JAZHYW010042746.1 coordinate 81,184, forward strand.
GATAGATACTTCCCACCGGTTAGAACACACGCAGAAGAGCATGAAACACAGCAGGCCAGTGGAGAGGCAAATCTTCCAGAAATTTGTCTCGAACAACGAAACCGAGAAGACGACAGTGGCAGCTTGTCCTCCGCCTAAATTCATGTCGCTGACGCAAGCAAAAAAAAAAAAAAAAAAGTTAGAAATTATATGCAGCTTGGTGAAGGGCAGAATGGCTGAACAGGAACGAAAAAAAAGAAAAAGTTAGAAGTTATTTGCAGCATGGTGAAGGGCAGAACAGCTGAAAAGTGAACAGCACAAGGGAGAAAAGTTGGAGTGTACAACTTTTATACCGGTCGGGGCAAATGAACTAGACGCCAGTTTTGAAGCAAACAAACAATAAAGGACTCTCTTGCAGTTCGTTTTATGCCCGGTACTTTTTGTTTGACGAGAGGACACGCGTACGTTTTGTTCGGTTGTTAAAACAAACACACGCACACATGTAACGTGCAAGAGCACAAAATCTTTCGTGCTCCGCCAACACAAAAAAAAGCAACTGAAACGATCAAGAAAAAAAATATATATATATATCGCGAGAACCGACACGTTCTGAAAGTTGCTATTAATTAACTCAACTGTACCTCTCATAATTACCACCACGTTTAGTAGATCCCTTTGGTTAGAACACACACAAAAGAGCACGAAACACAGCAGGCCAGTGAAGCAGCAAATCATCCGGAAACTTGGTTCGAACATCGAAACCGAGAAGACGACAGTAGCAGCTTGTCTTCCGCTTCAGCTCATGTCGCTGCCGAAAAAGAAAAAAAAAGAAAAAAAAGAAAGAAGAATATACAAATTATAATTTAAATGGCATACGTTACGATAGACACGAAGACGCCGCGTCAACGAAGCGGCAAGGAAATTTCTTTACGAAAGCAGCATCTGGGAGCAACTCGGCAGTCCATGCTCCTCTGTTGCGCCTGCGAGTGACACCAGGGGGACGGGAGGAGGTTCGGCGACGAGGGCTCGGTGCGTATAGGCACGACGACGTTCTCCGGTCGTCACGTGGTGCAGGCGTTCCGGAAGGCCGTCTAATTGGATGAGGTTGGGAACCACCGGCACCGGAACTGTTCATGCGCGTGCCACGTCTCGCGCAGGAGCGCAGACGTCTTTTGCATCCGCGCCCCCGTGGCTCTCCCGGGTCCGAATGGGAGCGGGAAACGGCGGTTTAGAGTCGGCCGCGCTTGCCTCTTGCTTCGGCTTTCGTAGAACCCATGTTTTCTTTTGAATTCGAAGCGTTTTATGTGTGTGCTTCCTCACTTGCGTTGCTTTCATTTTAACCTATACAGATATTTTTCTTTGTGGTTGTCATAAAGCGTAATTTGCTGGAAGCCCTTTTCTGTGGAGGAACTTTCTGCGCCAAGAGGAGAAGACAGAGAGAGAGGAGAGAAAGAGAGAGTGAAAAAGAAAGAGACAAAATGTTTCTTGAAGCAGAAATTTTTGTCTGAGGTTGTGGCTCTAAAAAACTTCTCTGGGAAAGCGAAAAAAAAGGGACCTGAATAAAATTTAAAAAATTCAGAAATAATGATAAAACAAATTGCGGTGGCTTAGCTCGGCTATGCCAGGATATACGTAGCGTGAGCTTATGCGCACAAAATGAGAGGCGCTATCAAGCGGCTCCGGTGCAGCGTCAGACTTGGCTACTGCGCAACGGAGGCGCACAGCTGGGCACACGGCGGCGCCAGTGCGTCTGCCGCGGCTATGACGTCACTCCTCAGGAATGCGCAGACCGGCGAGGCGGGCGAGGCGGGCGCGGCGGCGGCGGAGCGCGCGGCGGCGGTCGCGTGGCTCTCATAATGAGCCGTGCTCATTATGCGAGCCGTGCTCATTATGCGGAGCTCCGCCGCCGCCGCCGCGCGCTCCGCATAATGAGCACGGCTCGCATAATGAGCACGGCTCATTATGAGGGCCACGCGAAACTGCTCAACCTCGGCCAGTGTAGCTCACGCTACAAAAGAAGTTAAGTGCATGTTTATTAGCGAAACGTTGGTACAAAGCGCTTAGAATGGAAAAATAATTGACTCAACTAAAAATTAAACTTCAGACCCAACGTTTCAAAACCGGTTCGGTTCCTTCTTCAGAGCGATTGATCCGTGCGTGGGAGCAGCCTCGTCTTCTTTGGTGGTACAAATATCTTCTAATGGCGCTTCCGCCTTGCATCCAGTCTTTTTCTAATCACGTGTCGTAGTCCACTTGCATAAAGAGATGGTAAGGTACCCATAGATCTGTTGATATTTCCTGTGTATCTGGATGTGCCATGATTCAAGGCGATGTCTTTTTCGGAGATTGGTTTCAACATCAAGAACGGACGCGTTCGCGGTCTATCGATGGTCAAAGGGTCAGCCAGTGCTCCGCAAGGCACTGCGTTCTCGGTCGAATTTTTGTACATCGTTCTTGTGCTGGCGTAACCTTTCCATGAAGTTCTTGATTCGCCGCTTAGAAGAATCGTCAGTAATCTCGTATTGTCGAGAAAAGTGAAATGCAGTTTAGGGGTCGAGCGCCAAATTGTTTGCCTGGCCATGATCCGAGACGTTTGACAAGATCGAAGGGTTAGCGTGCTGCGCGGCTTTATACATGGATTATAGGCATTACTCTAGGACTATTACCCCTAAAGACAAGATCGCATCTAGCTGCACACTGGATGCCTCTACACAACTCGGTTTCGGTGGCTGACGGAGACGTTACTAAAGTTTTAATCATAAAAAATTACATTTGTGCGCGTGAGCGCGTCACGCTCGTGTGAAGTGGCACCGCGACCTTACAAACCCACAAAAATGTATCACTAAAAGAGAGAGAGAGAGAGAGAGAGAGAGGAGAGAAACAAAAGCAGCTAGGTCAGAATTAGGGCGCCTTCATGTGCGCTTTGCTTAGGTGGTGGCATCTGGCCATTTGTTCACACACTTTTATTTTTCTTTTTGTTAAGAAGAGCGTGAAAGAGCGTGTCCCTGCACGCGTTTGTTTCGCTGACTGTGCTATGGCGACATTTTGTTTTCGTAGATTTCTTTGTATTTACCCGTGAACGCGTGCTGTCGACATCGGGTGCTACAAACTTACAAAGGGTGGATCTACCCTAAAGGGAATGACACTGAGGCACCCTAGGTCGAATTTAGCTACATTTAAAATATAGTGTATAATCCAGGGACTCAAACCGTAACCGTAACCGAAACCGAAAACCGTTTAGGAACGAAATTTTTTCAGTAACCGTAACCGGAACGAAACCGTTATTTAAAATTTGTAAAAACCGTAACCGTAACCGTAACCGAAAATTATTCACCGGTAACCGGTTTTAACCGATATTAACCGAAATATAAAAATATTAGTTTTTCTCAAGTATGATCTGAAGGAGAGATCTTGAAATGCTGTGGCCATTTGACAGAGATACTCTCGGCGAGTGGTGCATCTGGTAATATATTTCCGTTCAATCTAACCTCCGGATTAAGAATACTTAGTTGGACTCAGTGGTCGAGCTTATAATAAAAAACGTCTCTGTTTCTAAATCTGTCACACTCCTACATTGCTACATGTATTCAGTGCATGTTGCCTTCAGGGTATTAACTAATAAGTTAGAATTCTCAGATGTCCATCCAACTCGGTTCTATCAAAACCACCGATGTTCCTGACATGCAGTAGCCAGTTTGAATACACGGGGTGAATTAACCATTATGCAGAGCTGGCGGAAAAGAAAAACCAGCAGGTATTCATTTAGTCTGAAACGTGTCGCGAGCGACGATATTGACACAACACAAAAAAAAAAAAAAATGTCAGAGGTTCGACATTGGCGCTTTTGTATGATCTATCTATATATATATATATATATATATATATATATATATATATATATATATATATATATATAACCGGGAGCGACGGAAGGAACGAGGAAACGTCCGAAGGGTTTTCGAGTTTTTACAGCGGAGCTGTTAAGGGCTAGGTTCCCCAGGATCGTGTCCGTGTATGTCGACACAAACCTACCTGGACAGCTACCGTCCATCTATAAGCGACGGCGGCAAGCACACAACCAGTATGGTTTCCGCCGTCGCTTGTAGATGGCGGCAACCTTTCCAGCTATAATAGAAGAATGGATAGTTGGGCGCGTTGGTTGGAATTCATCGTATGAAACAGCTCGAAAAACAGACGACGACGAAGAAGAAGCACACAGTGTATCGAGTACAGCTCCGCTGGTCTTCCCTCTTCACGAGAGTAGAAAGGCTGAACGATTTTTTTCTTTTCCTTTTCCTGCCGAGACTCTCTTCCGAACCGAGTGGCAGCCACCGGCAGGGACTCCGGAAGTAGATTTTGGGTGGGGGGGGGCTGAAGTCAAACCTTTTTTTTATATTTTATTCTAGGAAACAAGGACTGCAGCCGATTTCTGTTGTTTTATTTTTACTTCTTGTTTAATAAAAAATAAAATATTTTTTTGCATGAAGTTCCTTACTTAGCATGTACAATCACTTTTCCTTCCTGCTTTATGACAACAGTAGGGAGTTTTAGTGGCTCGTACGCAAGAGCCTTGCGTACGCAATACAATTGCGAATCGGAAGTGCGCACGCATAGGACGCAATATTGCGCTTTGCGCATGCACCTTCCGACCCTCAAAGCTTTTACACGTGTGATCCACTAAAACTCTCTGATATCACGAACACGCTTATGCATAGTGCTTCAGGCAATTTCAAAATCCCTACCAGGATACACAACATTGCAAATTAGAGTTTACGGACAATCACGTTTATTATTCTTCAAATGCTCATCCAAAAAGACGTCCACGCTATGAAATGAATGACTAAGCCGAGATAATTATATATATAAAATTACATCTTAATACATATTTATAAAATGTGCACAAAAGCGTGGTGAAGGAAACATATTCATATATAGGCAAGGCCATGTGTGTTGATCGCCTTAAGGAAGACCAAATGTCGCCGTTCGCTCAGCAGTTCGTGGAGACAAATTCCTTGATGATGTCGTCCAGGTTGAGCTCGACGGTTTTTCCTTTTTTTAATGTGCAAAATAAGGAGATGTGTTAGCCTCCCTGACTAATGCGGCTGCGTAGATACGTTTTAATTCGGCGGAAGGCACTAAACGAGCGCTTCCCGAAGCGACAGATGCAGGCACACAATGAAGAAGTTTCATATATATTTTACGACTTAGTCCAGGAGGTCATAAATTTCGTCGGATTTTGCCTGTAGTGTCCTCAATATGGCATCAATATTGAGGGAATCACGGTTGCACAAAAGAGCCGGCAAAAGTAAAAGCTGCGCAGAGAGTCGGGCCAGATCAAAATCACATACATGCACTCCTAGGGCCTCTTTCAGGTCATCTGTTGTGAACTGTCTTCCCCCGGCGGCGTTAATCAAGGTGCTCTCTAGTTTTACTAGCTGCTTCATACCAGGCTGGTCAAACCACCGTTGAGTTTCACTCATAATGCTTTCTACACCCGCAAAGTACTCCTTCCATAACGCTGCCTTGCAATCAAGTACAACTGGCGGAGAAGGTGTGTTGCTCATTTCAAACCTTTTTGGCGGCTTTGTCGGCCTTGCGCTGCGAGGGTCCTTCAAACCTAGCCGAATTGCAGTTGAGTTCGTGCAGTCAAACAACTCGTTCAAACGCGATTTCAAACCGCAGACGGGACATTGCCTCAGAGTCTCTGCAGCCTCCTTGATACCTGTGGCGCGAAACGTTGAACGTTGCAGTACCCTTGCAAGTTCTTCGCATGGGCCGAACAAAGCTATAGAAATGTTTATTCCTAGCAGCGTTTCGAATCTTTTCAAAAGCCTCTCATAACCCTTCAAAATGGCCCTGCTATTGTCTGCAATTGTATATTCACCTTACAGCAGGTCGTTCAGTGTCTCCTGAACTCTAGCATAGTTTTCAGCGAACCTTTTCATTGACTTCACTCTGACAGTCCACCTTGCTGGGCAAAGCGGAAGAAGGTTATTTGGCGTCGATCCGGCCTCTTCCGCCACCTCGCGGACTGGTGGAATTGCAATAGATGAATAAACAGCTTTGCGTTTCTTTGAAGCAAGAATTGCATTTCAAACGTCCTTCACGGTACTGAGAGCATTGCCAATGATGTCGCAACTACGGCTAGCTTCCTGTAACACGAGATCTAAGCTGCGGTTGCCGCAATGCACATACATGGACCTCGGCTAATAATCACTAATTTGTTTCTGCACGCCTGAGAAACGGCCGGACATGTTGGCGGCCCCCGTCAAAGCATTGGCCACGCAGACTATGGAAATCAAGACCAAGGCGCAAACTCATGACTCTGATGGTCGTGTACAGCGTCTCAGCCCTGCTGTCCGGGACGATGTAGAGGCCAATGAAGTTTTCTCGGCCGTCGAGTGTCTTGCTGTCAACCCACCATATACAGAGGGTAAACTGTTCCTCGACAGCTACATCAGTTGCGCCGTCAGCAATGTTGCCATAGAACGGGCTGGACTCCGCTGTATTTCGTGGTCCATAATCTCAACCAGCTCATTCTGCACATCACCGCTCGCCCACTTGTCCCTTTTGTCATCCACCTTTTCAGGGCGGGAGCATCCCCCGATCTTTCATGAAGCAAATCAAGCAAGTTTCCATCATCTTTTGTGCGTCCCATTAGAGCTTGGCCTGTGCGGCAAAGGTAGCGAAGAGAGCTCACTATGACCCGTAGTGCCGGCCTGGCGTCTTTCTGTTGCTTGCTGCACTGCTTTGTTAAGAGCTGCGCGACACGAATACCGCTCCGCCTTGACAGGCTGTGGTTAAGAGAATCTAATTGAAACTGGCTCTTTTCAAGGCGTCTAAATTTTTCTGTAGCTTTCTTCCAGTTGGTAAAGCCAGTCTTAACAAAGGCTAGCTCCACTGCACCATATGTGCATCCCCTTTCCTTGTAAAATAAGCTGCACTCATGGCACAACACGGCGTCGCTCTTGATGTTGTCAGAAAGCCATGGGAATTTTTCGAACCAACCTCGCTGACACGACCTGCTAGTTTTGTTTTGGGGTCTGTAGTGAGAGTTTCAGAAACTAGTGACAGTGACTTTTGATCTATCAGCCCAGCAATTTTAATATTGGAGATGAGAACTGAGGGGGGGGGGTAGACATTTGAAGTGGGGGCTCAGCCCCATCCTGAAAAATCTTGAGGGGCGGCTGGCCCCCCTGCCCCCCCCCCGGTTCCGGAGTCCCTGGCCACCGGCACTGCCACGCATCTCAGCATGACAAGAGGACAAACCATGGAGACGGATGCCTCGTCGTCGAACGCGTCAACGTACTTGGCCACCGATGACGGAGCCGCCCTCGTCCAACAGACAGGGGATGCCATTTCTGCCTCCTTCGCCTCAACCTTGGAACCTGCCCCGCTTCCATCGTCGATGCCAAGGTCGGTCTCGCCCCACACGGCCAGCAGTCTCAACAATCCCTGTCACAGAACTCTGAACGCTAGCTATTCGAACGTCAGCCCGGTGAGCTCAAACATCTACAGACGCGCCAAGAGATCGCTTCTAGCATCGCCGGGGCCCTTTCTATGCTCCCGTCGGAGGTATGGCTTCTACGGGAATCATTTCTACGAGAGCCACCAACGCGATCCGACTACCTCTGGTGGAGCCCCACCGCCCATTCCAGAAGCGACGGTCTGTTAGGCCTACTACATTCTGCGCGATCTCGCCCAGAACACCAGAAGTTTGTCCACGAGAGATGTCCCCGAGATCCGTCATCTCCACCTTGTATCGGTTCTACTGGGATACCATGCTCACCAAACACCAGCACCCCATTTTCGATAGACTGGAACTCTTCCACGTCGTCACCAGAGGGAACTGGAGGACGGATATATCATATCCCAGACGTACAGGCTCGAGTCCGAGGTTTTCAGTGAGCTCCCCGACCAACTACCCAACCAGCCTCAACGGGGACACTGCAGGTCTCGTGCTCCCGCGAGCACCTGCTACCGCCCAGGCACCAAGTTCAAGAGGCCCCCTCCCCTAACTGTGGATCCGGCAGCTACCCTGGGTCTTCAAAACCCACCAGTGCCGTAATCGACGGCATGGTCGTCTGCTCCTGGACGTTTAACCGGTCGAGGACGTTCTCGCCCATGCATTTTGCGAAGCTGGCGTCTCGGATTTTTCTTGCCCGTGCTTGATGTTGGACCGAAGAAAACGACCCTTTGGATCCGGACTCGATGGCCACCGCCGACGAGCGAACCCTGGCGTGGCTCAGCAGGACCGTCAGTGTCATCGCGCCCCACGCCCATGACGGCTCCTTCGGCACGTACGATGGCGAGGAGGAAAACCACACCAACAGAAACGAACACACTACAGACAAACAAAGCGACGTCGAAAACTCCGATTCGGACCTGGGTAGCACTGCCTACAAGTCGAAAGCGACGGGACCTCCGCCGCCAGTCCACCCGACCCAGTAGGCACCTCAAGTCGACTGGGCAGTGTTTATTGAGGCATGTAGTTTTCCCGGGCCGCCCGACTTTGGCGGACTTTCCATTTGCTGCATGAAGGCTTCTTGCTTTACGGCGCGCCCACCTCTCCCTGACCAGGTCCCCACGATCGATGCCGCCATAACCAACATGTTGGCGGCATCATCGAACGCACGTGGTCTGTACTTTAACCCCGCCTTCCTCGTATCCAAGTCAGCCACCGAGTCCCGCTTTGATTTGAACTGCGCCGCACTTACTCCTTACCTCCAGGCACCTCAGTTCCGCCTTATTCCGCTACCCCAGGCCATCAAAGTAAACCCCCTCCCGCCTCAAGCGAATTTGGTGAAGCTCGACATTGCCGAGGCCTTTTACCATATCACGCTTCATTCCTCCTCCCGTAACCTGACCACATTTAGAGTAGGCCGCCGTTACTGCCGTTTTTGCCGTATGACCTTCGTGATACACCCGGCCCCGTTTTACAGGCAGCTCTTGGCAACAACCATTGCCAGGGAAATGCGCGCGCGTGGACTCTGGGCTTGGTCTCACATAGACAACTTTTTTGTGCGCCCATCCCGACCCAGACAGGTTGGCGTCTATGGTGCGCCTCCTCGTGGAAGACTTGCTACGGTCAAGATTTCGCTTAAACCTAAGCGACACGAGCAGAGCGCATGCGACGCATGGGTTTTCTTGGGCTCAGGCTCGACACAGCCGATGACACCATTTCGCACACGCCAGAACGGCTCTGAGCAATTCCTCGCGTCCTTCGCTCGCTGGGGCGCTCCAGGGGGCGGCGGGCTAGTTGGCATTTTACTTTTCTCTCTATAACTTTGGGTTTTTTTTCTTCTTCGTCCCTTGTTTGACAAAGTTTCAGACCAAATTTCTCTATCACTCAACTGGCTTCCTTTTCTTCTGCGTATTTGGCCGACGTTGCCGCACTGCCGACTGCTCCCCTTTTTCCCCGCTACCCGACTGCACATGGGCAGGTGCCTCCGGATTCGGTTACGGCGTAGATGTTGGGGACTGTGAGCAGGCAATAATCGCCTCTCTACCGAGACCAATATGCCTCCGGGAAGGACTCGCCGTATTGTGGTGCGCGTGTATTGCCGAGAAAGGAGCACTTCTGCACACGGAGAACAGAGCTTTGGCTCTCGCGCTGCGCCGCGGCCATGGACGAGCTGCGCCTTGGGCTATTTCCTTGTGCCATTTTTTATTTATTTATTTATTGACATTTATTGAAAAACCTCAGGAAACCGTTCGGACGTTTCCTCGATTCGTCCGCCGCCCTCTGCACGAGAAATAAAAGATGTCTCGCGCCGATAGCGCGAGGACTCGATGGCCCGCCGGCTTGCCATCGCGTGTCAAGCGCACAACGGCAGGTCGGCGGGGCTCATGACCGACGGTACCCATTTTATTGAGATATCTTTATTAAGAAAAAGAAGAGAGACGTCACTGGCAATAGCCCAAGGCAAAGCTCGTCCATGGCCGCGGTGCAGCGCTAGAGCCAAAGCTGTGTTATCCGCTTGTAGAAGAGTTCCTTTCTCGCCAATGCACGCGCACCAGAACAGGGCGAGTCCTTCCCAGAGGTTTTATTTATTTTTATTTATTTATTTATACTGTTAGCCCGAAGGCCGATACAGGGTGGTACAAAATAAAATCATATGTGGCCGATGTCCTGGCCACTGCACACGCCCGTATACAAAAACACACAGGCATAATATGTAACAAAATAATATATACAAAATAATATACAAAAATATTGGCCTTGGCAGAGGGGCTATGATTGCCTGCGCATAGCCCCCTATAAGTAATCCAAAACCGACTCCGGAGGCATCTGCCTATGCGCTGTTGGGTAGCGGGGAAGGTGGAGTGGTGGACAGAGCGGCAAAGTCAACCAAACACGCAGAAGAAAGGGAAGTCAGTTGGGTGAAAGAGGAATTTGGTCTGAAACTCTGTCAAACATGGGACGCAGAAGTAAAAACACAGAGCCATAAAGAGGAATTCAAAATGCCAGGTAGATCGGGGCCTGTATAATATATTATAATATAATATAATATAATATAATATAATATAATAAAATTATAATATAATATAAGCACACCCGCCAGGATATTGGGAGGCCCAGAGTTCAAATCCTGGGCTCCGCCATTTATTTTAGCTTTCGGCGGTTTCGTAAAACATTGATTCATTCGATGAAGTACTGTTCATTCATCTGCATATTTTCGAATATATATGTATATATGTATATATAGTATAAATAAGGTACGTCCGATTTTATTTTCATTTTTTGCGTCCACACGTTTTTTTTTGTTTTTCTTATATATAAATGCGCCATTTTTCTAGCGTCACAGAATCAGCCAGCGAGAGACGTGCGCTTCGATAACCATAGGCAATTGCTTGGAAATAGCAAACATGACGTAGGTGTAACATGGCACAACAACGAAGACTAGGGAGAGGAACGAACAACACACGACATATTTTTGCAGCTTTCTGTGTTGTTCGTTCAGCTCCTTTGTCTTCCTGCTTTTGGGCTATTGCATTTATATTATGTATGACTTTCAACAACTAGTCCAGCTCTCAATTTTACTACTTTATTGCACTTAGCAGTATTTTACTAGAGGATGGCTATAGATCTGCTCCTTCCGTCAGTGTGGGCGAAGACTCGTCTGCATGTATTAGGTTGAAATAAACTATAGCGACGAGAAGGTGCGAATGACTCTTCCAGAACCCAGTGGGAACGTTCTGAGGGTTATCTACAAATGCTGCCCAACAACAAAGTAGGGATATTTATTTAATTTTTTTAAATATAAAATGCGATGATCCCCAAGTAGCGGAAGTAACATGTATGCTCGGGTATCAAACTATAGAATGTAAGTAGATGTAGTGAACAAGCGTTGGAGCTAGAAACATGTGCAACTTTTGACCAATTAGAAGTATTAAGACGTTTCTAAGCTTCTTGAATTTCACGTTGTTGGATATGTGGGACACTTTAAACCGTTTATTATAAAACGGCTGTCTAGCATTCCAATTAAACAAATTATTAGAAAAACCGAAATAAACCGGTTTTTAGGAACGTATAACCGGTAACCGAAACCGTAAACA